>PVIH01000697.1:0-270837 GCA_004025045.1 Sigmodon hispidus
GTACTCACTCACTAGTGGTCTATAAACAAACAAACAAGAAAAAAAAAAAAAAGCCAAACATGCCCAAGCGGCAAACCACAACCACGGAACAGCTTGGGATCAGAAACACCCTGGACTGACCCTTTGGATCCCACTCCACCTAGAGGAACACCTGACTCACTCTTGAGGGAAGGGGGAAAGAACTGGATTTGGCCAGAATTGGAGACTGATCTAAGCATTATTGGGTCAGAGGGACCATAGGACTGTCTGCTCCCTGCCCAGGGAGGGGATGGGGAGTTGCAGAGGAAAAAATGACCAGATGTGTTGGGAGGGGAAAGAGACCTTGAATAAGGATATACAGGGATGGAAAAAAAAATTCAGAGGGAAAGATGAACACAAAGAAAATATAGGTGTAGCAATCTTATTTGTATTTCTTCCCTTGATAAGCCAAGCTTATCATTCTTATCCTCTGTATAGTTATTGTTAACTCTTCCACATTTTAAATTCTTTTTACTGTGTTTTTTTTGATAAATACAAAATAAAGAAGGAAAAAAATTACATTAATTTATTTCATAACACTTCCTCCTCTCCTCCCATTTCCTTTCTTCTTTGTACCATGCCCACATCTACTCCTCCTCTGTTTTCGTTCAGAAAGGGGCAAAATTTCCATGGGTATTAACAAAGCATGTCATACTAAGTTGAGTAAACTTGTCTAAGCTTTTCCCCTTGTATTAAGGATGGGCAAGATGACCCAGTATGAAGAATAGGTGCCTAAGATCCAGCCAAAATGTGATGGACAGCCTGTGCTCACACTGTTAGGTGTCCTACAAGTAGGTCAAGCTACATAATTGTTACATATATGTATAGTGTCTAGGTCATTCCCCCTAAAGATTATAAAGCTTATGGAGGCTGTTGATTCAGACTCTAAAGTACCTGTGAGCCCAGGTTAGTTGTTTATGTGGGCTTTCTTGTAGTGTCCTTGACCCCTCTGGCTTGATTATGTTGGGGGAAAGGTCATTTTAAATATACATTAACATTTAAAAAAAATAATGGTCATTTTGAATCATCTGTGTGAATATTTAACTCACTAATTTAGATAGTTAACTGTGCATGATATTTGAACTGTCTTTAAAATTAGAAAGCAAGAGCTTCTTTTTCTGAAATTGCACTGTTGTATTTTACATGGTTCTTACTTTCTGTAGCAAATAGAAATATATGATGTATTACCTAAAATCGTTTTTTTTAAATGTATCTGAGGAACTGCAATCAGTTTCCATCAATTTTCATAAAATAATGATGCAATGAACTTATACAAATTTGTTTTTACTTTCTGCTTTTAGGGTCCAAGTTGAATTCTACATGAATGAAAACACATTTAAAGAGAGATTAAAATTGTTTTTCATAAAAAACCAGCGATCAAGTAAGTTATTTCCATCACTATCTTTTGTTCTTTGAATAGAATCTACCTCAAAATTCCAGCTGTGTAATGTTTCACAAAACTATTGTGTAAATAACAGAATAAAACTGGGAGAATATTTTGTCGGGAGTAAACTTTAAAAAAAACAAAACCAAATCAGAAGATGCTACATCTAGTAGTTTAAAAGTCTCTTTAATATTTCGAGTTTCTCAATTCTATATGAATAAGTAGTGTCTTGTGTGCCCTATTTGAATTCTGAAAAATATTGAAGAACATAGTTTAAGTAGAGGACACCTTTAATATTAGAACTCAGGATGCTGAAGCAGCAAGATCAGAAAATCAAGGTCATGGAAACTTAAAGATTCCACTATGCCTGGGGGAGGGACTCATAGGTCTTATGGCTCAATGGTATGTCAGTTAATGGTTGCTGGAGATAGGGAAGTCAATGTGTTTAGTGGTGTAGCCATTGGATAATGCTCATGCTCCTGTAAATGCCCCTGGCTCATACTCAGGCAGGTGACTTCAATTAAACCAGAAGTTTTGGAAAAGTAAACAAAATATGTAAAGTAGGAAGGGATCATGTTGGGGAGTGGAAGAGGTGGAGCAAGAGTGAGGAGGGAACAAAGGAGTAATTGGGGTGAAAATGATGGCAGTAGTTTATATGCTCATATGAGATAGTAAAAATATATACATACATACATACATACATACATGGTCATCATCTGGTACAAAAATAGTTTGAAGATAGCTTAGGCTACAGAGTAACTATCAAGATACCCTGGTTGTCAAGTGAGAACTTATCTCAAAAACTTCCCCAGCAATACTCCACAATTTAATTGACTCATGTTTTTCATGTAAGGGCTGTGTAAACTATTATTGTTTGTCACAACAGGGGATCATTTTTCTGAGTTAATAAGGGGAAAATTCAATATTTGACAATTACTTCTACATAATCATTAAGTGTACCCTGAACTGTAAGGTTGGATATTGTTCTTCCTATGGAAGAAGAACTAATGTAAGTATAGGGTGAATGTCATAGTTTAACTTTCTGAAGATTCTTAATAAGAAATTGGGAACCACTGAAGACAGAGAGATTACAAAATTGGAAACCATGCTGAATCCTACCTAGGTTGAGGTGTGTGTGATACTTGCTTTGCATAATCATACATTTCTTTCAGATCATTTATAATCATATGATTGTTGCTTACCATGTAAGAATCATAGAGACACTGTACCAACATAGAGTTACAGCTCTGAATTTTGACCCATGGATCTATTCGCACTGCTGTAAACTAAATTATATGTGAGCAAGTAGTATTCATAGTGAATTCTGGTTGGTGAGAACATATCCATATACTCTGTATAGGAAATACATCAGTAGCTAAACCATACTGGTGAGATATTATCAATGGCATCTTCAGGGTTAAAGTTAGGAATACCTAATGGCTTCCTAACTTTGTTTTTAGAGTTTCCAAGAAAGTCCTATCAGTAGATACTACCTAAGGGGAATAAATCACTTGAATGAAGGCTTCCTTAATAGCATTGATCAGTGTTAGACCAGTAATTGTTTAAATACTCACCTGATTAAAGACAAAACCTATTCTCATGAAACTATAATTTATAAGATGAAATTAACCTCTTTTAATTCTTTGGTGTTTTTGTTCAGAATATTTATTGCAGCAGCAGTTAAACTAGAGAAGGTAACACACAAATCCCTCAACACATTAATAAGAAAAACTAAAACTGATTACAGAATTAAAATTTATTCTGTTAAGAAATACTATAACACACTCTACAAAATAGTCTAAAAAGGTAACATTTCATTCTAGGTGCTAAGAATTATTGAAGGGCCTGTCTCACAATTTTATGAAAGATCCATGAAGTAAATATCACTGATAATTACAAGAATGTGTAATAACAGTGTGCCTATTAATCAGTTTGGAGCATGTTTACTTAACCTTCTTCATCACGTATCATGGTCCATCCAACTTGACCTTATCAGTTTTGAGGTGTATACATGGTGCTGTTAATTTTCACAAAATTTAAGATTCCATTGGCCTATTTTTTTATTTTTGGTTGTGAGCCTAGCCTTTAATGGTTGTGCCATCTCCCCCGCCCAAGCCTAGCTTTAAAAGAAAAAGTATAGTTTTCCCAATTCATTATGAGAAAGAATGTTTCTCTATATGTGTATTTATCAGCATGAGCTATTATGGCTTCTTTTTGTAAACTATGGCATAATTACTATATAACCTATAATTGTAGAGGTGATATAAACCATGATACAAGCATAATGTAAAAGTATCACACATAATTATATAAACACATTTTCTCTGTAATCAAATCAAGGTGCTACAGAGTCATGGGATTTATTATTGTGTAAGTGGGGCAGCTTGGTTTCGAGCTAGTTGAAGTTAGACTCCAAACAATGATTGAAGTGCTTATAACCGTACACAGACTTAAATCAACCTTGACTGAACATTAGTTTTGTGGCCTTTGAATGTTAAAACCTGGATTTCCCATCTTTGGAATGCCCTTCATCATTTATAGTTCATTGATTCTATGACACTCAAATTCTATTTTAGTACTTGGATAATTATATTTTGCTACTAAGAACTTCAGTAAATTTAGAAAATTATAGCATGTACTTTCTAAATACCTTCTAAATGTTGTACTGGAAATTGTTATTTTTGACATTTTTTTCTCTTTCATGTGCTGAGTTCAAATGAAAACCATATTGTGTTGTTTGCTTAAAGGTCTAAGAATCCGCTTGTTCAACTTTTCCCTCAAATTGTTAAGCTGCTTATTATACATTATCCGCGTGCTGCTTGAGAAACCTTCACAGGGAAATGAATGGTAGGTTTCTCTGTGGGATAGCCACAGTATTTTAATTGTTTGGAATTGTTAATATTTGTAGGATGCCATTTACTTTTTTGCTGTTGTTTGCTTTTTAAAGGATATGAGATGTTTATAAACTGATCTGATCTTTAGGCAATTCTTAAGATTTGTGGGTACATTATTGTTTAAAAATAATTTGAATTATATTCTATTTGACTATTTTACTATAGTCAAATGTGTGAATATTTGACTATTCACAGTCAAAATGCTTTAAATAATGCCTTGAAATGAGCTAATCTCTTTACAGACTTGAATACCTTTCTATTACTGACTCACATTTGCCCTACAGTATGCAAGCTTTCTTCAAACTTTCTGTTACAATGCACTTATTACCCTTCAATGGAAGCACTCAAGGATCTCTCAAGATGTATTCAACCTATGAATATTTATTTGATATAGCTAATAGTTAAGTGATATTAATTTATTGATATATTTTTATTCTTTTCTCCCACAATCTTGTTACTTTGTTTAATATAATTCTACTAGGTCATTGCCTTTTTTAAAGGTTTGTCCTTTGCAAGACCAAGAGGCAAGAGGCCTGAATTTGTGATGACAGTCATATATAATTTTGATCTGATTAACACTCAAGAAACAAGCCTACAATGATATCCAAAGGAGAAACTAAAATTTGATGACTAACTCCTGTTATAAGTTTTTCACATCAAATTTTGCCTTAGATAAATACATATGTAAGAGAGAAAATGAGTTTATCATATATATAAACAAATCTGATAATCTAGAGTGCTTAGGAAATGACTGTAATTTTGAATTTATTTAAAGGTAAGGTAAATCAGATAAGGATTAGTATGTGGATCAGTCAAGTCATCTATTGTAATTGTATGTGTGATAATTATTCATTTAATTGGATCATAGTGAATCACTTTTGTGAATCCTTGGCCTGTCTCAGTCATATTATTGTAAGTGAGATTAGTGAGATTCTCATTGGAACATTCAGTTTTCTGCAGAAATCTCTATTCTGTGTAAAAGCTGTTTGAAGGAATCTTACTATTTTCTAGGATTAGATTCATTTCATGGCATATGATATTTTCTTTAATATATTGTTAATATTGCCATATTATTCTTAAGTCAGAAGCAGATGTTTGCTCATATTGGTTAATTCTTCTGTGGGACACTCATTACAAATCTCATTATGTCTATTTTCCAGTGACCATGGGTTCAATGCCTGTCTTTTCCCCATAGTCCAAGTACATTCTATACTCAGATTCTCTACTTGGTTGTCCAAAGCTTAGCATATTCCAGCCAGCTCCTGCATTTTTCTTCCCTTCGATGATGAAGAATATTCTCAAAATCCTTCTCTATTGCTGCTGGTGGTAATTCCATCTCAGCATGTTTTTGGACCCCTGCCTCCTTAATTTCCAATTTTGTCTGTAGCAGATGAAAATCCCAGAGAACATTTTGTTGTTCATATATTCAACATCTATCTTGTGTTCAGTTGCTTTTCAATGTATTATTTTGATGCAGGCCACTTATGTTTCTTCAGTACTGCAGTAGAAGCCTGCCACTTTTTCTTGCTAGTTTACCAATGTTCCATTTTGGTTGATTCTTCATAGAAGAGTTCTTGTACCTGATAACTGTAAGCCTAATTCCTCTTTACTGGCTTCTAATGACAATGTGCCTGCATTCCAACCCATTTTCCTTGTAGCTTCACCTATGATTGCTATTCCTCTGCCACTTTTCTCTAGATCTCATTTCTATTCTTACGTCACAGGAGGTATCTATCCATCCCCAGGCCTTCACATAGGCTTTGGCTGATGGGACTTAGCACGCTTCTTATAAGCTCTCCAGAAATATTTGCTTATTTTTCACCTTGTGCCTTTCTGTCTTTTAAATACTGTACGCATTTTTCTTGATTTATTTACTTCCCGAATTTTCTGTGATTATTACAATAGACAGAGGTCATTGGCTGAATCCTAGAGGCAGGCACTGTGAACAGTCATCATTTTCTACATATGTGAGTGGACAGATGTGTAAATGAAATAACTTTATATTTTAACTCACGGTTATGTCACATCATTAGTTTCCAACTGTAACAGTGTTGGACTTCTTAAAATCACTGGGACATTCTGTGCCCTCTTTATGTTGGGACTTCTTTTTATTATATTTAATTTTTAATTTTTAATTTATTTTTACATAGAAAATAGGACTTTATTTTCAAAAAAATAGAGTGACAAGAAAAACTGTTACTGTCTGCACCACCCCCAGAGAGCATACCTCCAGAGAGATGTATTTCTCTTAGACATCCTAATACATTGCTCTTAAATTTCCCATTCATTTCTCTGTCTTATTTAGGAGTTTGCTGAGATCAAGAGCCCTGTTGTCTTGTAGCTCTCTTTCATACTTCTCATATGTTTTGGGAGGTTCTGTTAATAGAATTCTCTATTAATAGAATTTTGCCCACAAGTTTTTACTACTGCTTTTCCAGTGAAGATTGATGAGGACAAAAAATGTAGAGATGTCAGGGTATGCTGATTTTAATACATGCTTTGTCTTTTTGTCCTAAAAAGGATACCCCTAAAAAAAAAACCAAAAAAACAAAAAAGGTCTTCTATAAAATACCAAAGTTGCTTTTAAAACTTTGTGATTTATGAATAGAATGTATATTAGAGAGACTTGAAAATTCCAAAATGGTCCATGAGGGATGTTCCCAAAGGAAAAAGGCCATTGAGGAATAATAGCAGAATAAAATTATATTATTTAGAAACATTAAGAGAACAAAGTTTCCTACAATTAACTTCTGTGTAATATTACTAAGAATATTCATTCATAATTACAGAGGATATACATTTGAAAAACTAGATTACTGTAATTAAAGACTAGAATAAACTAACTTATCTCTCCAATTTGAGTCCACTGTTCTGTTTAGGTCTATTGTCAGTGCAGTCTTGGTTAATGAAAAACAGAAGTGGCCTTTATGGGTACAGATTCTATTTTAAAATAATGAGACTAATTCAGCAAAGAGATTTATTTAATTATAGTTGTGACCTGATAAGGATACAGATATTTTCAGCTGCTATGCTTTATTTTTAAGCCTCTCCTAGAAATCAAAATGATATGAAACTGTTGCAGTATAGATGAAGAGAAACATAGAAAAATAATTCTACCATGAGTATTTGACATCATGAATACTGTAAACATTAATACATGTGGTGTGTAGTTAAGGATTTCTAGGTTGCAGTGTAGGAGATTATTTGTAGATTTATGAGACACAATAGAAGAACTGTGTTTACTCTGGACTTGTAGAAGCTTACAGTTCAATTTTATCTAAATGCACACCTTCCTTTTGACTTATGACAATGTTTAAGTGATTATTATTGTTATTATTAGTAGTAGTATTGGTAGTTTTAGTTTTGATATTATTGTTAGTAGTAAGTTGCTGAATCAACTCAGGAAGCATACTGTGGTGATTAGTTTTAATTTATAGCACATTCAAGAGTCCCTTAGGAAGAAAGTGTCAATAAAAGATGGTCAGAAATTGTCATGATGTCGTGTTTATGTGAATTGAACTTGGAAGACCTGCCCATTGTGGGTGGCAAAAGTAACTTGATTTTAGTTTTAGACTGCATAGAGGGGTAAAACCAGCAGAGTACAACACGTATGCATTCCTTCTCTCCTTGCTCTTCTATGATTGGGACTGTCTGCATCAAATCTCTAATGACTGACAAAAATTCCATTGTTAGGAGTCCCATAGGAGAAAGTGGAGGAAGTAGGAAACTGACCCAGCCATATATCTTTCCGCCTATCCTACGTAAGTGTTGTGCTAGGATTGGTGTCTAGTCCTGTTCTCATCAGAGAGGCTTCATCCAGCAATAAGAAGAGATGCTGACCCAGGCCCAAACAATAACCATAAGGCAGGAAAAGGAAATGTGGAAGCAGAAACTGTCAAGGACCCCACAAGAAAATCCACCTAATCAAATAACCAGGACTCAGAGGGGCTCACAGAGCCTGAACTTTTAACCAGAGAGCCTGCATGGGACTGACCTAGGCACTCTACTTATATTTGACACTTTAATATTTATTTTAAAATGGTGCAATGTGTGGTAAAGTGATCTGATGCAAAATTAATAAAAAAATACTTCAATTTTGATTTAAAAATTGTAGATGGCAAATGAATTGATTTTGGTAGGTTTTGGAAGTTAGTAAGCTCTCAAAAGGGCCAAATTGAAAACCTCATGTTGGATTCCCTTGCCAACATGGGGAGGAGCTTAGATGAAGGTGTCAGTGTAGTGAAGATTAAGGTAAGTGGATGCTATACTTTCCTAGTGGGGAGTATTGAAGTAATTTCCCGACTAATGGCTTAACGGCTTGAAAATGCAGAGAAGAGTGTCTGCTAGCAGACACAACAAACTCCAAGCCACTGTCTGAAATCTGAAATGGAAAAAAGGACATCAGATTTTCATGGAAAATTCCAAGGTTGGGTTGAAGTAATTGAAGATGTCATTTAGCCAGGTAGATGTGACATTGTGAAGTTTTGGAGTCATGTATAGTAATGTTCAACATAGATAGTGGCTTTCTATAGTCTCTTAAGCTTTTTAAAGTAAATAAATTGGAATAGTTTATGGCTGTTTCATTATTCTACATACCAAGAAAAGAAAATTTCAGTGTTTGGAAAAGTATTTAATATATTATATGACTTCTTGCTTTTCATGACTTCAAAGAGAGGGTTGTGTTAATTGTATTGAAGGGTTTTTGTTTGTATGCTTCATAAAAAAATATAATTGCAACCATTTTCATCTTTTCCTGAGTAGATTTTATTTTTCTGAATGGTTTCTAGTTCAATCAATTAAATATATAATTAGTGCTATGTTTACTCTGTTGTGTTCATCAGAGAGTTTAAATATTTTGTTACTATCAGAAAGAGTATCAGTTAAAGAAGACTCCTATGGATAGTTATTTTGTACAAGAACATCATCTTGTATATAGTCTATAACAGTTTCAGTCAGCTTAACTTTTATACAAGTCATATATTTTATGGAAATGCAAATATAAATGATTAATGTACTCTAGAATTTTAGTTACTGACTTTTTTGATTAGTTATGTTACTCATTGTGTATTATCTAAACACAAATTCTTTTAAAACTAAGTCTTTGCATTTGTAGAGGAGCCTTTAATGACTTTTTAGTGGAAAATTGAACAAAGATTTTGAGATGTCCCTGACCTGCCATATCATCTAAACTAATGACTTGTTTTATTTTTCATTTACTCTTACAGCAATAAAAAAGAAAACTAAAATGTGATGTGTTTCTTATTGGAGTAGAAATGATATTAGTTAAAAAAAGTTGAGTCCATGATATTGCTCTCACATTCCTCATATTATTTCAATATCTTGTTGTCTTTTATATGCTAATTGCTATTGTTATTCTTTCAAATATGACCACATTTTTAAAATAAATGGATTTTTCCCATTAAAAAACTGACATTTCAATTTTCCTTCCATAGGTCTCACATATTTTGGGTTAACAGAAGTCTACCTTTATGGGGCTTACAGGTTATGTACAATTTTATTTTACTCATTTATTTCTGAATTCATTAATATTTCACGGAGAAAATTGTTGATGTTCAAGTTAAGTCTGCCTTTCTGACTAATCTTAATGTATATCATAGGCTAACATTTTGACTTATTTCTTCTTGATTTCTTGAGCTTTGTATTCTATTTTTAGTATAAAGTCTAATTTTTTATCCATTAAACTCCCTTTGATCCAACTCCCTTCCCCTCCTGACCCCTGCCAGTCAGTCCTCAGCCTTTCTCATTCCTACCCCCCAATACCCTCCCCAGAAAGGACAGGAGGTCTCAGCCACTCCAGGCAAATCCAATTTTCTCATCCTAATATCATGACTGTGTTAGGTGTTCCTCTGGATGGAATGGGCTCCAAGGTGCCAGTCCATGCACAAACACAAAGTCTGAACCCTCCCTTGAGGCTCCACATACTTGGAGGGCTTAGTTCCTTTTCCAGATGATTCCCAGGTGGCTGCTCTTGATTCAGTAAGCTCCCCAGAGCTTCAGCCAGCCATCACTGTGAGAATTTTCCTCACAGTCCCTATCCCCTTGCTCATATACAGTCTCCTCCCCGACTATCAGCTGGACCAGGATTTTCCTTGCAATCTGGATTAGATTCAGATGGGTAAATAAGCAAAAAAGCCATGCATTGTCTCAACTCTCCATGTCCCCCAAACTTCTTTTTATGACCCACTTATGTAACTTCTTTAAGAGCAGTCAAGCACAACATTTGTGGGTATGTTTTATCTAGAGGAATGTGTGGAAGAATCTAAATAAATGAATTGTCTCAGAAGGCCAATGATGTCTTAAAGTAAAATTCTAAACAAGATGAAAGTATGTCTGAATTATAGAACAGGTTTCCCTGGAGTAGGTTGTCTAGGCTTAATACGTGTTTCTACTAGTTTTGGTGCACATAAGATTTTTTAAGTTTCTGTCATTTCTCTTAATATTTATGACCTATAGAACATTTTATTTTATTTTTTTACTTTTAGTTTGTTCTTTAAGGTGCAAATGAAATTGAAGATACTATCACTAACATAAAGAAGACTTGGTGGTTACAAGAAAAACTTTATGAATGATTGCCTTTGTTCACTGTCTAGACCAGGAGATTGATTGCCCTAAAAGCTCACATTGATTTTTTTTCATACAACGTACAGTAGTGAATGATTTTGAAAATGCAATTTGATTATACCTACAACTAAAATTTCTATGGGCACTTCATGTTTTGTTTAAGTAAATTTAATTTTCACTGATATTTACATCTGATCTAGTGTTAGTTGGTATACAAGTAATCCTTCCAAATATTATATATTCATTAAAATATAGCCTTATAGTTTCTCATATAAATCTGTTATTATTCTTTAATGAAGATTTAGAATAAGTTAATACTTTAAAAAGTCATATAGTGTCCTATGATTGATTTATTTAATTTAAATTATACTTGGAATAATATGTAAAATAGAATGGTAGAATTTGCTAGAGCTCATATAATAATATTCTATTTCAAAATAGCATAAATAATCATGATAAAAGATTTGTGAAGAAAATTAAAATATTTTTAGCTTCCTATTATAAAAATAACCAGTTGCATGTATGCATGGATAGATTTTACTTGAATTTCTGAATGTTTATCTGTTTGCATTGTGCTAATATTTGCTGTTCCCACAAACTCAGTAGTTTCATTTTAGTAGTAAATAGAGAACGGCTCTTGTCACAACTGACACAAAACCAGCATTTCCAACTGGAAAAGCACAAATGGTCACAGAACTGTTATGCAATCTCAAAATATTGTGCAAAGTTGAAATGACCCACTTTTCCTACATTTGAGGATGTTGGCATTACATATTGTCTGAAGTAGAGGAAATGGTTGAATATACTTAGTTTGAACTTGGAATTTGGCCTTGTAAAAGGAAACACTGATTTAAGCTCTGATGGTGAGAGAAGGAATTGTGTTTGATCCTAATCCTTATTATGTAGCTTGTCCACTTTAGTCATTTTGAATATTTAACTCCAACATTTATATTAGAAGAATGAAGTAACAATATTCACTAATGATATGTGATATTTCTGGGTGTGGCAGCACACATCTTTAGTTTTCACAGTTGGGAGGCAGAGTCAGTTGGAGTTCTGAGTTTGAGGACAGCTTGATCTACAAAGACAGTTCTAGAACAGAGAAAGCCTGTCTCAAATAAAACCAAAAAAAGAGAGAAAGAAAAAAATGTGAAATTATGTAAACTAATCTGTTATACATGAGGTAGTAAAAATATTGTGTGCATGTCTTTACCTGCTGATTAAAATTTAAGCAATAGTAACACTTATAGTCTGTGTGTGAGTTTTTTGTGTATAATATGCAGATATGCATACATCCTCACTTGTATACAATTATTAGCATATTGTGATAGCATATTTTATTTACTTTGCATTTTCTAATTAGGTTACAATTTGTTTTTAGGTCTCAGTGGCATTGATCAGTCTATTTGAAACAATACTCCTTGGTTATCTCAGTTATAAGGTAAGCTAGTCTAATTAGTTTTCTGCTGTAGAACTTACTGCTAGCATTTACCATTTCTTCTTTTTATAATTCATACTTGGGGATAAGGCAGATCCTCCTTAAACCACTTTAATTATTCAGAGCCTCTCTAGTATGTGATAAAAACCATAGTAATATGGTAGGATTTTCCTTGGTGTCTTAGAACTACTTCATTAATTCTTGTGTGTTTGCTTACCTATTATAGGCATTATTCTATTGAGAGAGTGGAATGGTACTCATTTTTATTGTTCTCAATATCTTTTCTTAATCTCTTAAAAATTAGAAAACAATGGTGTCTTTTAGGAGTTATTCTAATAAATTATTTTAATTACTGGTGAAGTTTTGTTTGGTTAACATAGTTTATCAAGTATTTATGAAGTGTTCCTATTTAATGAACTCTGCACTTTATGTCTCTTTTCTCAATGGATTTACAATCTAAAAAAATGAGATGATGATGGAAATTATACAAATGAGTTTACTGTAAATTAGAATGCAAGAAGCAGTGCTTGAGAGGTATAAAGAAATATGATGTGTGCAGGAAAAGAAAAGATGCATTTCATGATAAAAAAGAAGTACTTCTGTGATGAGCAGAGTCCTGTATATATGGTTTTAATAAGGCAATTTGAAAATAGAGTGTCATTGGGTGGGTAAATTAGTAAAGGAGTAAATGAAGAATATATGTATGAAGTGGAGAAATGAGTAATGTCTACATTTGGTTAAAATATGGATACTTTCTATGGCAATATAGAATGGGAAATTGTCAGACTCTTTGGGCAACACAACTCCAAAACACATCCCACAGTAAAGAACATGTATTTTGATGACAAATGATACAGTATGTAGAGAAAATTCAATGATGAGGCTGGGCATGGTTGTGCACCACTGTAATTATAGGCTTTGTAGATAAAAATAGGATGATCCAGAAATCAAGGCCAATTACAACCACAGAGAAAGTCTTAAATTAGCTTGAGCTTCATGAGGTTCTGTCAAAAAAAAAAAAAAAAAAAGAAGAAGAAGAAAAGAAAGAAAAAGTAAAATAATAACACAACCAACCAACCAACCAAACAGAAAACCCAAGCTAATAAAAAGCATAACTAGTGAGAATTATGCTGGATCAAAGACTATCACAATTAGCTGATAAAGGATTAGGAAGGTCGGAAATAAATAAATGATGAACTGATTGGTTTTGATCAATAAAGAGAATGAAACTAAAATTCCATGTTTAAGGTTTTCCAAATTGAGATGACTGGAAACAATGTACAAAGCCTAATAGAATTATAATGCAAAAAAAAAACCAAATCAAGGTAGGATCAAGGTAAAACAGTATTGGTTTTGGAGATTGTGACTTAGTGGTGGACAGAGAGGCATGATATGAAAATCCCTGAGAATAAAGAATAAGATCTTCTAGAAGATTCCTTAAAACTTAGTGCTCATCTTCTCAGAAATTACAAAGGAAGTCAAGGGTTTTTCATGGAAAGAGTCACCATCAAGGTAGAAGTGAAGGATTTGAGGAGCTCAGCTGATCACAGACAGATTTTAGAGAGATTTCAGAAACTGGAAGAGAGATGAGATGGAGGCAGAAAGTAGTCCTTTTCCTTAGTGCCACACACAGCAACATAAGAATACAAGGTTCTCACTTTGAAAGACTCTTTGCCTACTATCCAACTTATTACCTAATTTTAAAGATTAAACTCATTTTCAGTCCTAAATTTTGATCAAGTAGTATTTACAAACTCAATCAACATTTCCTCTAGGTCTATTTCTATTTAAGTTTTCATTAGTCTTATCTAAAATACATAAAAATATCAATTTCTGTGAGGTGAATCTGATGAATAAGGATGTATAAGATAACAAGCATTAGAATATTGACAGTTCAAAAAAATTGTGAGGAGCAAGCTGTTAGAAATCTCTAAGTAGGATCAATATTGTGAGGGAGTATGTGAACTATGAAAAGTGCCTGATGTTTCTGAAAGAGGGACTGACCTCCTTTGTAGCTTCAAAAATCAGTCTTAAGGAAACACCCTTGAGAATAAAGTCTGTTTAATCTAGAATGTTGGTTTACTGGGACAGAAATTTGCTAAAAAGATTGAGTGACTCAGAGATGGCATTCTAATGATGGAGACTTTATTCGTTGAAGAGAGAACATATAGAGAGATTAAAGAATGATGAAAGAAAAAACAATCTCATGAAAAGTACTGAGAAACCAGAAAAGGAAATTGGGATTTAGACACCAAATGAGATAAAGTTGCAGTCTCATAGAAGAATATGAAGAAAGAGAAGTGATGTAGTCACATATAACTACATTACTTAGAAAGTACTTATAGTGATACTTCATATCGACAGAGGGATAGAATTCTAATGATCTGTGTCTATTGGCTGAGAATGTGTACTATAAGTTTGTCCCAATAAATAGATTAATAGATTCTCAATTACCTAAAGTACAAAACAGAAATGTTAGGATTATCTTTGAAGTTGTTTAAACACTAGCTGGGTAATGAATGGTGAATGTAAGGCATAGAAGATTTAGATCTATCTAATAAGTAGGCATGTCAGCAGTTTGGATATATCAGTCAAATCTCTTTCACTTGTGAATGCTTACTTGAAAAAGCATAAGAGAGCTAAATATTAATATTCATTTGTGAATGTATTTTATCAACATTAAAACTAAAGGTAATATGAAAATAAATTTTTTCTGCTTTGCTCATCAGACTGCTTGCTCAGATTGAAGAAGTCATTTAAAATATGCAGAGATTCAGGATGATTTCCAACTGCAATTATATGATGGTGACATTCATAATTAATTACTTCCTATAATGTACCAAATGAGAGCAAAGCATTATACGACTTAGGAGACAGGGCTTGGTGATATATAATATTTCTATTCTGACCCCCATAAACTTTAATGGCTTAGCTAGAAGAGAAATAGATGTTACAGTCCAAAAAGTTACAAAGGACATAGAAAAGATGAAAATGAATTTGTGACAGTGAAATAAATTTTCATTAATTATCTTCTTTATCTCTCATAAATTTTATCAATTTCATGAACTTTTCTGACCTAGCCAGTACAGTGTTGAATAATTTCTTTGAAAAAATAAATTAGATAATTGGTAGTTTATGACTTATAAGTAAGAATTAAAAATGTGCTTCTTTCGACAAACAAGGATTTTTAAAAAGTAGAAAATAGTTTTACAAAATATTTAATCACATTACAAATTATGTTTATATTTATTATTGCTTGATATCTGGATATCTGGGATGTCAGTGTGAATAGAACTAAACATTTATTTTTATATGTATTTGTATAAATATATTGGTATTTATGTGATTAATATTTAAAAATGCAGTATTAGACATGCATTTAAACCTTTACTATCTAACACATTGTAATGGGAATGAATTGTGTTTTAACAATTAAAAAAGTTTGTCTCATGGAGACCAAGAACATGATTAGCAAAATTTTAAAGTACATGTTGAAATTAGTATATAATGAATTAAAAATAATGGCATGATGAGCATTCTTTTCCCTTATTTAGACATGTAGGTCTATGCTCATGTAATTCTTTTATTCATGTTCATAACTGCTTGGCTAAACACAGTAATGACCTAACATTGAAGTTCTTATTCTAATGGCACCCTAAATTTCCTCTAAGTCTTTTGTCAACTGCCTTTAAAATAGAACTCTATTTATACGTACATATTCATTAAATCAAAGGGAAACAAACAAGCATCAGCCTAGTTTTAAAACCTCTATAAATAAAAAAATCATCACACCTAGAAGCCTTTGTTAAGTTTATAATTGTTTGTTCCATAATTACTCTAAAAAAGTATTAATTTTCAGTTTAGTACCATAACAAGCCATCTGAAAAAAATACCTTTATTTTCTAGATGTTTTCAAGTTTATCTAAATACTTTAGATTGTTTGCCATGTCTTGACACTTAAAATTTACATATTACTAATTATACATTTAATGTTATAAGCATCATTATACTCTTTAAAAGTATTCAAAGAAGATAAGCTATCAGATTATTTTTTACTATGTAATCTAAGCATTCTTGTTTTTATCCCTTCAGAAAAAAATATTTAACCTAAGGCTCAGGAAGCTTTAAGAAGAGGGTGAGGAAAGATTTAAGAGCTAGAGCATCAGGGACTTTTCTGTGAGATTGTGTTTCCTAGTAACATCAGATACTATACCAATAAACTCTTAGCCAACAAGACTAAGCATGATACAACAAGACTAATACATGAGCAGAACAAGGATGAGCCCAACCAGATGTGGAAAAGCCCACAAGGCTTCAGCTCTACACAGGAAACTGAGGAAAAGTGAGATTGGGAAAGGTGATCTTCTCCGGACATTCCAACTGGGTGTCCAGTGCTAAATAATCAGCCCTGAAAACATACACACAAAAGTAATATTATTTGGACCCCTCAGGTTATATTAAGAAATGTTTATGTATCTATAAGCAAAAATACTTTACAATAAAATCTAATGACATAGAGGCTATGAATATGAAAGGGAGTGGAACAAGGCTATATTTGAAGACATGGAGAGACAAAAAAGAGAAAAATGTAATTAATATGCAATCTCAAAAACAAACATAATGAATAAAATGTTTATGTATAATACATAGGTTCAGACTGGGCCTTACTAGATTGCTGTATTTCTGTAACTTTTACAGTGCACTTTAGAACTGATTTCTGCTTTTTTATGGTAATATCTAGTATATTTTCTGTCATATATTTTGCTAAAGTTTATGGACTGGTATGCTCTTGGTAACTGAAATGTTTGGATTAAGGTTTGTTTATGGAATCCTGCCAATACCAGTAACCTAGCAATACACAGGTAGAATTTTTTTTGTTTTTTTCTTTATTTTCATAGAATAAAGTCTCATTTATTTCATGTATCCCTTTGTTCAAACTTCCTTCCCCCTCCAGATCCCTCCCAGTAACTCACTTATCTCCCCATCTCCTCATCTCCTCCTCAGAAAGAACAGGAGCTCCCAAGGTGGATGAGTTCAGCATCCACTCCATGCAAGTCCGATTTCCTCATTCTAATATCAAGACTGGGTTAGGTGTTCCTCTGGAGGGATTGGCCTCCAATGTGACAGTCCAAGGTGCTTCAGATCCCAAGCTGTTCAGTGGTTGTGGATTGCAGCTTAGGTGTTCTTTGCTTTATGTTTGGTGTCCACTAGTGAGTGAGTACATCCCCTGCTTATCTGTCTGGATTTGTGATACCTCACTCAGGAGGACATTCTTCAAATCCATCCATTTGCCTGTGAATATTAGGATATCATTTTTTCTTACTGCAGAGTAGTACTCCATTGTGTAGATGTACCACAATATGTTAATCCATTCCTCAGATGAGTGGCACCTAGGTTGTTTCCAGGTTTTTGCTATTATGAATAATTCTGCTATAAACATAGTTGAGCTAATGCTTTAGGGGTAAAAATGTGCATCTTCAGGGTATATGCCCAATAGTGGTATTGCTGGATCTTTGGGGAGACTGATTCCCAGGTTTTTGAGAAACCTTCATACTGAATTTCAGAGTGACTCAACAATCTTAGATTCCCACCAACTTTGGAGGAGTGTTCCCTTTGCTACACATTCTCTCAGGCATAGCCTATCATCTGGGTTTTTAATCTTAGCCAATCTGACAGGTCTAAGGTGGTTCCTCAAAGTTGTTTTGATTTTCATTTCTCTGGTGGTTAAATATGTTGAGCACTTTTTTCATGTGCCTTTCAGCCATTTGTATTTCTTCTGCTGAGAATTCCCTTTTTGGTTCTGAACCTCATTTTTAATTCAGTTATTTATGACTTTAGGTTCTACTTTCTTGAATTCTCTATATATTTTAGAGATCAGTTCTCTGTCAATTGTAGGGTTGGTGAAAATATTTCCATTCTGTATGCTGTCATTTTGTCCAATTGACTGTGTCCTTGTCCTTACAGAAGCTTCTCAGTTTCAGGTGTTCCCACTTAATAATTGTTATTCTTAGTGTCTGTGATACTGATGTTATATTTAGAAAGTGGTCACCTGTGCCTATACATTAGAGGGTATTTTCTACTTGCTTTTCTATCAAGTTCAGTGTGGCTGGGTTTATGTTGAGGTCTTTTATTCACTGGATTTGAGTTTTGTGCAGGGTGAGAGGTTTGAATCTATTTGCCTTTTTCTACACACTACCATCCAGGTATGCCAACAATATTTGTTGAAGATACTATCTTTATTCCATTGAATATTTTGGGCTTCTTTGTTGTCAAGATCAGATGTTCATAAGTATGTGGGTTAATCTCGGGGTCTTAAATTCTATTGCATTGATCCACAAGTCTGTTTTTATGCCAGCACCATGCTGTTTTGAAGTCGAGAATGGTGATGCTGTTGAACAACATTGTTTTGATAATTCTGACTTTCCTTATTCTAAATGAAGTTGAGTATTGTTCTTTCAAGGTCTGTAAATAATTGTGTTGTGATTTTGATGGGTAATGCATTGAATCTGTAGATTGCTTTTGGTAAGATTGCATTTTCACTATGTTGATCCAACCTATCCAGGAACATGGGAGATATTTTCATTTTCTTATATCCTCTACAATTTTTTTGTTCAGAGATTTGTAATTTTTGTCAAAAGATATGTTACTTTTTTGGTTATAGTTACACCAAGGTATTTAATGCTTTTTGCAGTTATTATAAAGGGTAATGTTTCTCTTATTTCTTTTTCAGTCTTTTTATCTTTAGTGTATTGTTGGGTTACTGGTTTCTTTGAGCTAATCTTGTATCCTGCTACATTGCTGAAGTTCTTTTATCAGCTGTAGAAGTTTCCTGGTAGAATTTTGTGGTTCACTTATATATACAATCATATCATCTGCAAATAGAGATAGTTTCACTTCTTCTTTTCCAATTTATATCACCTTAATCTCCTTTCGTTCTCTTATTGCTTTAGCTAAAACTTTAAAAGCTATATTGAATTAATAAGAGAAGAGGAGAAAGCCTTGTCTAATTTCTGATTTTAGTGGGATTACTTTGAGTATTTCTCCATTTATTTTGATGTTGGCCATTGGCTTCTTGCAAATTGCCATTATTATATTTACTTATTTTCCTGTATTCTTGATCTCTCTAGGATTTTTATCATAAAGAGAGTTAGATTTTGTCAAAGACTTTTTCAGCATCTAAGAAGATGTTCATGTGTTTTTTTTCCTTCAATTTGTTTATATGATGATGATATTTACAATTTTTTTGTGTGTTGAACCATCTCTGCATTTCTGGGATGAAGCCTACTTGATCATGGTGGATGACATTTTTTATATGTTATTGTATTCAGTTTGCCAGAATTTTGTTGAGAATTTTTGCATCAATATTCATGAGAGAAATTGGCCTATTATTGTCTTTCTTTGTTGCATCTTTGAGTGGCTTGGGTATTAGGGTTATTGTGGCCTCATAAAAAGAGTTTGGAGATTCCTGCGCCTCCGCTTCGTCCCCCGCGGGTCTGCTCTGTGTGCCATGGATGGCATCGTCCCAGACATAGCAGTCGGTACAAAGCGGGGATCCAACGAGCTCTTATCCACGTGTGTCAGCAATGGTCCCTTCATCATGAGCAGCTCGGCTTCAACAGCCAAGGGAAATGATAGCAAGAAGTTCAAAGGCGACAACAGGAGCATAGGGGTCCGTTCCAGAGTCATCCATGTCCGAAAGCTACCCAGTGATGTCACTGAGGGTGAGGTCATCTCCCTGGGTCTGCCCTTTGGGAAGGTCACCAACCTCCTGATGCTGAAGGGGAAGAACCAGGCCTTCATTGAAATGAACACAGAAGAGGCTGCCAACACCATGGTCAACTACTACACATTCGTGGTACCTGTGTTGCATGGACAGCCCATCTACATCCAGTTCTCTAACCACAAGGAGCTCAAGACTGACAGCTCGCCCAACCAGGCATGTGCCCAGGCAGCCCTGTAAGCCGTGAACTCTGTGCAGTCCAGAAACCTAGCCTTGGCAGCATCTGCTGCTGCTGTGGATGCAGGCATGGCAATGGCTGGCCAGAGCCCAGTGCTCAGGATCATTGTGGAGAACCTCTTCTACCCAGTGACCCTGGACATGCTGCATCAGATCTTCTCTAAGTTTGGCACAGTCCTAAAGATCATCACATTCACCAAGAATAACCAGTTCCAGGCTCTGCTGCAGTATGCTGACCCTGTGAGCGCCCAGCATGCCAAGCTGTTGCTGGATGGTCAGAACATCTACAACGCCTGCTGTACGCTGTGTATGGACTTCTCCAAACTCACCAGTCTCAATGTCAAATACAACAATGACAAAAGCAGAGATTACACTCGCCCTGACTTGCCCTCTGGGGACAGCCAGCCCTCGCTGGACCAGACCATGGCTGCAGCCTTTGGTGCACCCATCATAATGTCAGCCTCTCCGTATGCAGGAGCCGGGTTCCCTTCCACCTTTGCCATCCCTCAGGCCGCAGGCCTCTCTGTTCCTAATGTCCACAGTGCACTGGCCCCTCTGGCCATATCTTCTTCTTCTTCTTCTTCTTCTTCTTCTTCTTCTTCTGCTGCTGCTGCTGCTGCTGCTGCTGCTGCTGCTGCTGCTGCTGCTGCTGCTGCTGCTGCTGCTGCTGCTGCTGCAGCTGGCCGCATTGCTATCCCAGGCCTGGCAGGCACCGGGAATTCCGTCCTTCTGATCCTGAACCCTGAGGAGAATGCACTGGTACAAATGGCGGATGGCAGCCAGGCCCAGCTGGCCATGAGCCACCTGAATGGGCACAAGCTTCACGGGAAGTCGGTGCGCATCACCCTGTCGAAGCATCAGAGTGCAGCTGCCTCGTGAGGGACAGGAGGACCAGGGCCTGACCAAGGACTACGGTAACTCACTGCTGCATTGCTTCTAAAAGCCGGGCTCCAAGAACTTCCAGAACATCTTTCCACCCTCAGCCACTCTCCACCTTTCCAACATTCTGCCTTCTGTGTCAGAGGATGACCTCAAGAACCTCTTCTCCAGCAATGGGGGTGTGGTCAAAGGCTTCAAGTTCTTCCAGAAGGACTGCAAGATGGCACTGATTCAGATGGCCTCTGTGGAGGAGGCAGTGCAGGCCCTGATTGAGCTGCACAACCATGACCTGGGCGAGATCCACCACCTGCGTGTGGCTTTCTCCAAGTCCACCATCTAGATTTCCATGGGCCTGCGATAGCTTCCATCATTCCAGAAAAGCCACTTTAAAAAGCAGCTGAAGTGACCTTACAGACCAGAGATTTTAATTTTTTTAAAGAGAGATCAGTTTACCTGACTTTTTTTTTTTTAAAAAAAAAAAAAATCTAGTCCACCTTGCCATGGTGGGAAATGGCTTTGGGCCACAGAAGCCCAGTCAAGTCTGGTGCCATACCTTGACGGGCTCAGATGTGAGGCCACAGCAGTGCCCCGAACACAGCCACTTTCTTGTGCTTTACAAAACCGGCCTTGCGGCCGCACACCCACCCTCTCAGGCCACCAGTCTGTCTCTAGAGACCTTCAGGTGAGCTAAGCAGCCTGCACCACAGGCTCCCTATGCTGTGCAAGAGCTGGGGCCACTGCCCCCACCCTTATAATCAAGTGACATGATTCTCCCATGTCTCTGGCCAGCCTAAGGGTCCGGGGCCATCCTCAGCTGCCGAGCCTCATGTGACCTTAAGGTGTTCTATTCTGTGCGGTCTCAGACAACTGTGCCTAGCAATATTTTCCAGGTGACCAAATACCCGAATCTTTTTCCATTTATATACAAGAGATATAGTTTTAAGCCACTTTTTATAGCAATGATACAGTGGCATGTGTGTTCTAAGCTTCTGTATGTCTCTCACTTGACCCCTTCTTCCCGGTGACCAACCTGTAGGTGGGGCCCAGGCCAGTGCTGCTCTGCCTGGGGAAAACAGCTCTGAAACCAGTAGGTTCCTACCTTTAAATTTTGGACCAAAGTTTTGTTTTCTGCCAGCCTCTGACTAGGCCCAGGGTTAGGGTTAGGGTTAGGGTTAGGGTTAGGGTTAGGGTTAGGGTTAGGGTTAGGGTTAGGGTTAGCTGTGTTTTAGTTCTCTTGTATGGGATTTCTCTAGTCTTTTTATGTAGGCATCTAGTGCTATGAATTTTCCTCTCAAGACTGCTTTCATTGTGTCCTATAAGTTTGGGTATGTTGAGAATTCATTTTTGTTAAATTATAGGAAGTCTTTAATTTCTTTCCTAATTTTTTCCTTGACACAGAAGTGGTTCAGTTGAGTGATGTTTCATTTCCATGACTTGTTGGCTTTCTGTGATTTTTGATGTTGTTGAATTCTAATTGTAGACCATGGAGGTCTGACATGATATAAGTTTTATTTTTATATTTTATATCTAATGGTATTTGCTTTATGACCAATTATGTGGTCAATTTTAGAGATATGAATACTTCTTTGTGCTTGCGAGGAAGCTTCTGTAAATATCCATTAAGTCTGTTTGCATAATGACCTCTGTTAAAACCCTTATTTCTCTCTTGAGTCTCTATCTGGTTGACCTATCCAAGGTTTAAATGGGGTTTTTGAAGTCTTCCACTATTAGAGTGTGACATTTGATGTAGGGTTTAAGCTTTAGTAGTGTTTCTTTTACATATGTAGGTGCCCTTATATTAGGGGCATAAATATTCAGGATTGAGATCTTATCTTGATCAACTTTTCCTAAGATGAATACATCCTGGTCTCTTTTGATTGCTCTTAGTGTGAAGTCTACTTTGTTAGAAATTGGCAACACCACCTTGTTTTTTGGGGCATTTTAATTGGAAAACCTTTTCACAATCTTTTACTCTAAGCCTTTGTCTGTCTTTGAAGTCTAGGTGTCACTCTTGTATGCAGTAAAATGTAGCGGGAAATCAAGAACTATACATGTAAATAGATCATAGATCGCGTCAGAAAGTTGGAGACAAGCAGGGCGTGGTAGACTAAAAAAGATTCCAAAAGTAGACCTCCCAAAAAAAAAAAAAAACCAAGACAAAAAGCCGACATTCTCTCACAAAAGTTCCAAACCAGTTGTGTAGGTTTTCAGACTGATGACGCGGCTTCTGGTTTGCAGTGTGCCGGGCCAGGCATGCGAGAGTTCTATGATGCGACGTGTGGTTATCTCTTCACTTCCTCTTAAAACCTCCTCTGTTTTATAAGTGATTCTCACAAAATAAACCCCATTTAAAACATATCTCACAGGAGGTTCATACCGCGATAGTAAAAGGATGGCTTCTGTTTTTGTATCCATTGTTTTAGGATATGTCTTTTTATAGGTGAATTGAATACAGTAATGTTAATGACCACTGATTGTTATTTCTTGTTATTTTTGGTGGTAGTTTGTGTGTGTTTCCTTTCTTTGGGCATTTCTTCTGTGGGATTATTGATTGTTTGTGGTTTCATGGGTGTATCGGGGATCCTTAGGTTGGAGTTTTCCTCTAGTGCTTTCTGTGGGGTCAGATTTTTGGATTGGCATTGCTTAAATCTGATTTTCTCATGAAATGTCTTGCCTTTTCCATCTGTAGTGATTGATAGTTTTGCTGGGTATAGTAGTCTGGGTTGGCAGCCATGCTCTTTTAGTGTCTGCATAATTTATGATCAGGACTTTTTTGCTTTCATTGTTTCCATTGAATAGTCTGGTTTATTCTGATGGGTCTGCCTTCATCGGTAAGTTGGCCCTTTTATTTTGCAGCTCTTAAAATTCTTCTTTTGTTTTGTAGGTTTTGTGGCTTTTTTATTATGTAGTAAGTAGACTTTTTATTGGGATCTAATCTATTTGGTGTTCTGTAAGCTTCTTGTATCTTTATAGGCATTTCCTTCTTTAGGTTGGAAAAGTTTTCTTCTAGATTTTATTGAATATATTATCTGTGCCTTTGAGCTGGTATTCTTCTTCAGTTCCTATTATTATCAGGTTTGGTCTTTTCATGGTACCCCAAATTTCCTGAATGTTTTTTTGTTATGGCTATTTTGGTTTTAGTGTTTTCTTTGACTTATTTATCTATTTCACTATTGAGTCTCCCACTCCAGAAATTCTCTTTTCCATTTCTTGTAATATGTTCGTTATGCTTGTATCTGTAGTTACAGTTCTTTCCTTCAGATTCTCTATTTCTACCTTTTCCTCATTTTATGCCTTCTTTATTGCTTCCATTTCAGTTTTTAGTTCCTGGAATGTTTCTTTCATTTGTTAGTTTTCCTTTTCTTGGTTTTCTTTCAAGGATTTGTTCATCTCTTCCAATTTTTTGTTTGTATTTTCTTCTATTTTTTAACAAAAACTTTTATATCCTGTTTTAAGGCTTCTATAATCGTTATAAAGGTGTTTTGATGTTGTTTTCCTCTGTTTCCTCTTCATTGCTCTGTTTAGGTCATGGTGTTATAGAATCACCAGTTTTCTCTGGTGTTGCCTTGTTCTTTATATTGTTATATGTATTTTACAATGGCATCTACTCATTGCTTCAGTGGCTCACTCTTTGTCAGCTCCTAGTCAGTTGTGACTAGAGGGTTTTTATGTATCCTGTCTGCTTTGAACATGGGGTCTACATGATCTCTGACTCTGCTGTGGTCTTGGGTTCATGGTGTCAAGGCATCAGTCTATGATGATGCAGCTCAACCTAGGTACTGGGCTCTTGCTATGTGTCTGTAGGGATTGCTGGGGAAGGTCTCTTCCAGCTTTAGATTAGGGCCTGACTTCTGCAGGAGAGGATGAGGTCAGAGCCATGGGTGTGACTCTGGCTCCCGAGAGGAATTTGCTTGAATCTGCTCACCTCTGAGTCCATTCTAGACATAGGTCTGTGTTCCCACAGGTAGAATTTATAGCAAGTTATGTCTTAGAAGGAACAAATGCTTTTTTGTTTCTATCATAAAAATGAATTTAAGTAAAGTAAATGTTTGATTCAATTTTGAGAGGGACTTTGCTTGGCTTTGGGTATTATTTATACTTTGCTGCATAGTAGCATTCCATCATTGCATGCTCTCTTTTTTCATCATAATTTAATTTTGTCCTGGGTATTCTTGTGATGCATGTCTACTGGGAATTCTTAATGGCCAGTGAAACTCATGGATCTTTTCTATATTTATTTTAATAGCTATATTAGGGATATAATTTCTGAATGCATTATTTAGTTCAGAAGATAACTTTAGACTTAAGAATTAAGCAAACTGTGTATAACTTAACATTTATGTGTTTATTTTTAATTGTAAGCACAATATTTCTCAAACACAGTTTGACCATGATAATTAGTCCTGGGTGGATAGTTCATTCAGCTGTGATAGCACACAGTCATTCTTAGACACACACACACACACACACACACACACACACACACACACACATACCTTGAATCAGTCATTATGTGCTTAGCATGATGTAATCATAGTCTTTATTTAGGAACTTCATTCTTTATGGCACTTGTGTAAGAAATACATCAAAACATCTTGAGCTGTATTCATTTAAAATCACTGTTTATAGTTTAAAATCTTCTTGAGTATGCTAGCTGCATCAAAAGACATTTTTGTACCATGTCCTTTCTAGAGTTACTGATGACAGGATGATGCAAGAAAGACAAAATAAAATGAAACCAAAGAACAATAAAACCCCTCAGAGTAATTTTGTATGTAAAATGAAGATAGGATGGAAGACCACTTGAAGACATATGTACAAAGGCACCTACTATGCCACATTTTATGAATCAAAATTCCTTCAGAGATGGAATGGCTTTTAAAATAAGGCTATAGAGATAGCTCAGTGGTTAAGTGTGCTTGCTGCTCTTCCAGAGTCTATGAGTTTGGTTCCCATGACCCAAGTTAGAGGGGGTCCACAAAAATCCCCAACTCTAGCAAAATCTAATGTCTCTGTTCTCCTTGGGCCATATTCAAGTACAAATTTCAAAATACTGACATACACACACACACACACACACACACACACACACACACACACACACACCTATGTGTAGTTGAAACTAAATAAAAAAATATAGAGAGCTCAATATACACCAACTAAGATTGTGCCTTATACATTATAATAGGACTTTTTCTTGTTAAAGTGTGTGAATTGATGGAGATTGTCAAAGTGAGTGAACATTGACAATGCACATTTGGTGTTCTAATACAGTTATTGATTGTGTAAATTTCTGTGGGCCAGGAAAGGATGTGCAGACACTAATGGGGAAGTTCGATGAGATGAGAGAAGGAGAACAAATCAAGACATGAACTACAAACATTTCATTATCTATATGCAAATCTTTATGCCATATTGATACATTCATGTAGTATGGTAGAAGATGATGTAATAGGTTTTTCAAGGATACTTGATTTGTGTTAGTGGGATAGAGCTTGTTGAGGAAGATGATATAAATTTGGTTTTCATACATGGTGAATTTATGATTTCAAGACCTCAGTATGGAATAGGAGATTAAATGTTAGGTTGGAGTTAGAATTGCAAAGATGGTGTATTGATCTAGACTATAGATAACCTTTTTAGATGTCACAAATTATTGTTGATTATAAGTTGTAGCTAAAGCATAGATTAAAGTCCTTGGAGTGACATCCAGATAAGCAATTTTGAAATCTCTCTTCTAGAAAATTTCTGTTTAAATTAGTTTCCATGTTTGCTAGTTTGTTTTTTACCTATATTAGAAGTTTTTAATTATAAATTTTTCAAAGATTTTCAATATTGCTTATTAACAAGAATTATATTTTAGTTAAGATACTAAAATGTTACATTAAAGGAAAGGAGGGTAATGTAAATCTTTGAGAATCCAATTATTGATTTGATTATTTACTTTAGTCCTAGTAAGTACATAAATAAGTACAATCCATGTTAAAATCAATTATATGGGAGTAAGACATAGCATTCAGAGGAAGAAATGTGAACAAAGTTTCAGAACTATAAAGAGCTCAGCAGTTCAGAGAACTGTAAAATTTAATATGGATGAATCTGTGGGTGATTTTAGAATGGAGAGAGGAGCATTCTAACTACAGGCTAAACTAGTAGCCAGAGTTAAATTTGTGAATCTTAATGTAAGTTAACTTTGAGCTTGAATTTTAGTCTCTAGACAACAGAAACAGAAATTTAGAAAGAACTCTATGCCCTAATGTGAAAGATAATTCAGAAATGAAACTAGCCAAATCAGATGCCAATTTTAAGAAATCTGTAATGGTTCAAGTAAAAATCATTTTAAAAAAATGTGTTAAACTGAGATGGATGTCAGGAGACATTATCATGAAGTGAATTTATCCAGTGTGTTACTGGGACAGGAAAAATGAATAGTAATCATTTAAGTACTGATAAATAAACATTATCCTGTGAAGTAAAAAATAACCAGTCATCACTAGGTTTGGTTGAAACAGGCTTTTTGGAGAATTCTGAG
Source organism: Sigmodon hispidus (assembly GCA_004025045.1). Lineage (NCBI taxonomy): Eukaryota > Metazoa > Chordata > Mammalia > Rodentia > Cricetidae > Sigmodon > Sigmodon hispidus. Next base: position 27,685 of record PVIH01000697.1, read on the forward strand.
TCAATGTCTATAGGGAAAGTCTGATCATCCTATACCTCTGCAAATTCATGCATCTTCCTCCTGGCTAATGCAAATTGGATGGAATGTTCAATTTATGAATAATTTTAAATTTTCTTGTAAGAAGAGCATGGATTATCTTCTCTCAGAATAACTACATTATGGTGCTCTTCTCCACTTCAAATTCCACTCAGTTTGTTGCCAAGTGTTTTGGGACCACAGAACAGCAGAAAGGCAGGAGGGTATGTAGTCAGAATCTCACAGCAGTCTAGTGTGGCATTCTTTGGAATAACTACTTCTCTGTGAGAGCTTCTGTGGCCTTGCTGGGGTTTTGGCTGATGATCCATAATGCAGGGTAGAATATAGAACTTGGACTCCTGAGGTGTACCCATCTGTTCCAGTCCCCTGTCACCTCAGGCAAACACTACTTGAAGGTAAAGCCACTTAAAAGGAGATCAATTTTCCTTCCTTATTTTCTGTATCAAATCCCCATGCCCAAATACTATCATAATTGAAGTAATTGTAGGTTGTTCACAGCCTAGTTCTCATTTCTTTCTTTCCTTATTTTTTCCTCATGAGTTAAATATAGCTACAAGTCTGCATGAAGCTAAGTGATTCCTTTGAGCCCTTTTCATTTAGCTTGAAGTGATGAGAAAGACATCATTTCACTGGTAATATTTCTTTCCAGAAAAGATCTCTGTGTGCTCCATCGCTCAACTGCTTCCTCTTGTGCCACATTAGTTGTAACATAAGGAAGGGTTACAAGCTAATGTGACAGACATTTTTAACATCTTCACACCTAGAAAATAGATGATCAGGAACAATGCTTTGGGGTAGGGACACAATATACTTAGCCATTGCAACTTTAAGGAATATTGAAAACTTCTCATTTATATCTAATGTTATATAGCGATTGGAAAATGTAGGCAACCCAGATTTCTGACAGTTTTTCCAATACATGGATCTGTTCATATATTAAAATGTTTGAGCACATTCTTAGGACTTGCTATGAGATATTGTATTGATCTGTACCTCAGAAAAGAAGAGGTGATTCTGTCATACTGTTTTGAAGATTGAAAGTCTTTTGAAAAGTAGCTTGATGGATTTGGCTTTTTCATGACTGATAGGTTGGTTCACATTGCAGTAAAGAAGTGTGCATTGGGGAGTGTAAGAGGTGAGATAAGAAGCTGGGAGTATTCACATACTAGGGTTGCCCTGATTGTGAAAAATCAGCCCCTGCTGAAATTCAGTGGGATCCCACAAATACAATATTGATCCCCTCCAAAGTTAGCCCCTCCTACAGGGGACCTTAGTTTTCTTTCCCCCATTAAGTCTTTATGCAGAGGATCCAGCTTTTAGTACATGGCAGGCCTATTCAGATCATACTCAAACCTTAAATTTTAAGGTCATGTTTAAGGGCTTGTCATTATGCAATGACAAAGGGTTCCACAACATCAAGATCTCTGTTTCTGTTTTAATATTCTCATAGCTTCCCTTGACATTGTAAAGAGGCCCCATATATTATTACTGATTCCTGAAAATTACATATTCATTATGATTAATTTCACAATGTAGATTGGGAGATTAGAATATACATGATTAAATGGCTCTTTAAATGTGATTAAACTTAAAAATTAATACCAGTTTAGGTTACAAACAAATGTGATTTACAAAAGACGTACGCTGCGTTACAATGAGCTAGTATATTTATGACAGTGGAAACAAATTTTGTCAGTTTATCTTAACATCCTGTTCATGTACTTTATTTACTAATAAGTTCTCTTAGAGAGTGAAATAAGATTCACATGCTATCAACACTCAGCCTGGTCAACTTTGGATATTTGCTTTACTTCTACAATTACAACACCAAAGAGCATACTTTTGCTTACAAGTTATTTTTAAGCTATTCCCACATTTGTATATAGATCCAATATTGTGTTAAGAAAAGCATTGGTGTTACTAGAGATATTCTGAGTCCTAATACTTCACTAACTTTTGCTTTTATTCAACATTTATTTGTAGGGAAATATCTGGGAACAGATTTTACGAATTCCATTTATCTTGGAAATAATTAATGCAGTCCCCTTCATTATCTCAGTAAGTCTAAGCATCTTAAAAAGAGTTATCTGTCATTAGATTTTAATAAATTCTCTGTTTCTAAATATTTCTGTATAATATAATATTCAGACTTTGAATAGAATCTGGCTCCTTGAAAAGAATAGTGTACTATAACTTAATTGCATAGTTAAATGATATCTGGTTAGTTTCAGTATGATATTCAAAATCAAATGTTTTAAACAATTATACAGTATAAGTATAGGTCTCATTTAAGATCCTCAAAATTACATTGTTTAATTTGTGAAATTTTAAGAGTAGCAAGTAATAGTATGAGATATTTACCCTAATTCTCATACTGAGAACATGGTCATTTCTAGTTTTTTTTTTTTTTTTTTTTTTTTTTTTTTTTTTTTTTTTTTTTTTTTTTTTTTTTTTTTTTTTTTTTTTTTTTTTTTTTAATAGAGTATACCCAATTCAGTTCTTCATTAGTTAGGAATGTGAATGAGAGGCATATAGCCAGATCCTCCTCAATGTTCTGAATTTCCTTCCTGCAACTATCCCATGCAACTGTCGCTCTCTTTTATTGTAGTCTTATATGTAAGTAATCCTTAGAATGCCATTTGTAAAACTACATTCTAATATCATTTTGATATAGCAGTGATGATTGGAATTAGAACCCTTTGGACTATATTTGGAAAAAAATAGAAAATAAGTTCGGGTTATCTGGAGCTGCTTCTCGCCTCTTAAATTTTATTTTGAGTGATTTATCTACAGAGAGAGCTTGAACTAGAGTAAATGACAAGCTAATTAAATATAAGTACAAATGAGTGAGGCTTCTCATCATCATTTAAAGTAGTTGAATGGAAGACAGTGATATGTTATAAAAGACTCCCCCTGTGCCTCCTTACCACTTCAGGTAGAGGAACAGAAAGTAAAAGGCACTTTATGAGACTTAATAATAGACTCAGCATGGTTATATCTGACATCTGTTCAAGTTTCTTGCTTTATGCTTCTGTACTAATTTCCCCAAGAAAGATTTCAGCAATGAGTGAAAGACCATTCATTAGTGTTAATTTAATTTAATGTTTAATTTTTTTCATTAGTTTGATTTTGGTACTGGTTTACATTTTTTCTTTTTTTTTTTTTTACTTTTATTCTCTTTTATGTTTCTTTTTAATCCTCTTGATATAATTTCTTTTAGCAAGATAAAAGTTTAGTTTTTGCTTGTTTTTCAGATATTCTGGCCTACCTTAAGGAATCTTTTTGTTCCAGTTTTTCTAAACTGTTGGCTTGCCAAACATGCCTTGGAAAATATGATTGTAAGTATTAAAAGTAAAGTTCAAAACAAAAATACTTTTTAAGCATCCACTTGTCTTAATTATTTTCAATGTTTTAGTAGAAAAAGATTAATTGGTCTCAAGTTTATCCCTTTGCCACTTTGTCTACTCCTATAAATTTTTGTAACATGAAGAATTTGTTCAAATTCAAGGTTGTTTACATGCTTTTTATTTTAAAACCTTAACCATAGTTGTCTCAAAATAGGTTTATTTAAATGTTTAGTGGTAAATTACTAAGTACTTAATGTACTCTATAGATTACATGACTAAATAGTATATCACAGTTAATATAGAGTGATTAATCTGCTGCATCCTAATAAAAATGAAAACCTGTAAAATGCTTGCATTCCCTTGGCATTCAAGAGTTTAGTTAGGAATAAACAAATTGGTCCAGACTTTGAGTCCAAAACTTAACTGCTGTTTGAACAGGTCCAAAGGTCTGAACAGTCCCTCTGAATAGAAGCACACATTATTTTTAAGACTACCTGTTTATTCATATGGCTTAGTGATGTTTTATCTATTATTAATTGGGAATAATTTTAAGTCTCATAATAATGTTAGATTTCATTAGACCCTTTCAGAATGAGTAGCTCCTCATTTCTGATCATTCTTTTAGAATTAGTGTGTTGAGCTGAGTGTCAGATCTCATCCAGAGGGATGATGGAGAAAGACATGTAAAATTCATAGCTGTACTATAATCAAATTACATATCAAAGGTCCATGCTCTTTGGAAGGAATCATTTATACCTATGACTTGAAAGTGTTAATCACAGTTTTTAGTACTTACAAGTAAGTAGTAACACATTCATTAATTAGACATTTTTATTCAAATGGTAATGTGTATGGAATAAGGCACTTTGCTGTGACCACTCTCTGAGGAAAAGCAATTTAAGGAAGGAAAGATTTATTTGCTTTTCATGTTCCAAGGAATGCAGTGCACCACAGTAGGAAAGGCATTGCATCACAACAGGGAAGGCATTTCAGCCACAGCCTGGAGCACTGGGCACTTGTTGTTTTGGAGTCAGGAAGCAAGTAGAAAGTGGAACCAGACATTAAAATCCAAAGATTTACAGCAAGACCTCACCTCTCAAAGTTCACATAATCCTCCTAAACACTGCAACTTGATGAGCATCAAGTGTTCAAACACAGGAGTATTTGGGGACATTTTATATTCAAACCACAACATTCTGTCTTTTGGCTCACATAGGCTCATGGCCTTCTCATAAGGATAAATGTGTTTGTTCCTATTTTAGAAATCCCTATTTGATATATTTCCAATACTGCTCCAAGTACAAACTCTTCAGAATTCCAAGACAGTTTCTCAACTGTGAGCACCCCAAATTCTTAGGTATTTTTAACAGTCAATGTATTTTCATTCCCAAAGAATTATGGCCAGAGCAAAGAAATATTTACCAAAATAAGACTAAACAAAGCAGGGAAAGTGTTAAATCCTGAAGCTATGTGTCCCACACCAATAGCTCAGCTCAAGTAATCATTCTGATATTAATGGCTACTACCTGTAGCTTTTTTTTTTTTTTTTAGTAAATATCCCAGGATCTGGCCCATCTGCTACGTTGTGATTTCCTCATTGCAATCTAGACTTCACTATTATAGCTTCATTCTGTGGCCTCTCATGGCATCCTTGCATAGGCTGTCCTGCATTTCTTGGCCTAAGTGGCCCTTTAAAACTGGGGTTTGCAATTATATGACCCCGTAATCTTGCATCTTTTATGCTAGCAAAACCAGTACTATTTGATAAGGTTTCCTTTGCCACTTTTTACTTTCTCCAACCTGAGAAAGCAGCTGTTGTGTGTAATGACCCTGGAGATAGATAGAGTAGAGCAATTGGTTGCCTTTACAGTGCTAATCTGTTTAGTGGTTGCAGCTGTTTTTCCCCCCAACCTTCAACTTTAAGTTCATTTATTTTACCATCAAGTGATACATTAAATAGAATATATCTTTCTGCTCCAGTCAATGAAAACCTATATACATATTAACAGTGTCCCAATCTAAATATTATCCTGTCTTGAACTTTCCAATGCTAATCAGATTGGTTTATTGAAAATACAGCCTCATTAAAGGCATAGGCAACATGCTTCTAGATTTGCTTTTAGAATATCACACCAAATGCATCCAGCCCTGTTTTCTACAGAAACAATTCTTGATTCCCTCTGAAAAAGTCTTGTGAGCTGAGCCTCTGTCCTACCTCATTGCTACAAGAAAAGCCCTTTAAATTCTGTTTAAAACATTCTAGAACCTCTCTCACCCAGAATTCAAAGGTCTCATGTTGTAGTAAGTTTCCCCGGGCCATTTTGGGTCTGGGAGGTTTGTGACCTGGTGCGCCACTGCAGTGGATTAGAACTGGTTTGCGTGCCGCCGCTTTTGTCCCCAAAGAAATTAATCGCACGTTTATATCCTTTAAACTGTTTGTCCCATATCTTAAGCACATTACTAGCTAGCTCTTTCATGTTAATTCAACCCATTTCCATTTATATTCCCACCACATGGCTTAGCCCGTGGCTCAGCCCCGTACCTCTACATGTTCCTCCTTCGGGAGTCGGATGGAGACTGACTAACTCCACCCTTTCCTACCTGCCTGCCCTCTGATTCTCCAACCACTTCTACGGTGCTGTGCATAGGCCAAAACAGTGCTTTATTTACAGCATACAGAACATTCCACCACAGTCTCACACATTGTGCTTTTGAACTAGAGCAAAGGAATAATATCTACATTATCTGGTTTATCACAACAGCAAACTCACTTCTGAGCACTCATTTATTTTCTGTTTCTTTTCATGTTACTGGAACCAAAGACCTGAAAACAAACAAACTAAAAAAGACAAAATTGATGAAAGGGTTTTTTTGGCTTGTAGTTTCAGAGGCTATTCCATCATAGTAGGGTAGGTATGTCGGGACAAAATATGACCAGTCACATTGTTTTTGTAGTCAGTAAGCAAGGAGTCAGTGGGAAATGGGACTGAAGAATAAGTCTCAAGGTCCTCAGTGAATGATTTATTCAGCAGGGGTCCATAGTCTAAGGGTTTCACTGCTGCCCTGGTGAGATAGATTTTGTGGGTGAAGACTTCTACCCCTAAAGTTGAGAACTTGAGATCTATTGAAATGACTGTGGGAGACTGAACTGCATGTTATCTTTCAGCTTTCATACAAGGGCCATGATACCCACATTCACTCACAGAGGGCCCTGGTTCCCATATGCACACAGACATGGGTATATATCACCTTCACACATACATGATAAGAATTTTAAATACAAGAATACAGTTTTTACAACCTTGGAAATCAGTGAACCAGCTAGGGACTGAATGCTGAATCACATGAGTCTATGAAGACATTTCACTTTCAATCCACAGCAGACCTACTGTACTGGGTACTTTGTTATCTGATTATTTGCTGTGTTAAAACTTGTCATGAAAATAAAGTTTAATCACAAAGCACATACACATGTGACATGTAAGATATTGTATCCTGTGTGTGTAAGGTTTAATAATACTGATTGCATTTCAAGGAAAATTATACTTGTTGGTGTTAACATCTGTTTTTCCTTTAAATGACCTTTGAGCAGACATTACGTCAAAAGCCTTGGCCAAAGAATGATTAGAATAACATTTGAGCATTCACAGCAGATTCGTGTTTCTAAATGCTCAAGTGAAGTTACCCACAATTTCCAGGAAGGCACAAGGCCCATGGGAGGAAAGTGCACAATCATGGCTCTAGAGCATCTCCTGCTGCCTTCTTTGACCTGCAAAATTACTATTTGAGGAATGAAAACAAATGTAACCAAAACCAAACAAATATTTGTAAATTGCTATGTACTTTGTTATTAGAAAAATAACTCCTCCTAGATAGGAAGTATTAGTCAATATTCAAGAGGAATACTCTGTTTATAATGTTACTTTAGTGCTCACATGCCATTGCTATCCCGTACTGTGCTTTTCTAGCTCCCACTAAATGTTGAGTTGTAGATTATTTTTTCTCATCTTTAGTCCAAGAATCCAAAGGAATTTGGGACAGTGAGCTCAGTTATTTGTTTTATAGCAGTTATGTCTTACTGCACTCCTGAAAACTAAAAATACTGAACTGAGATGCCTTTATCAGTGGCAATTATTTTCTTATGCTTCCTTGATAATGAGATGAATAAAAGTGAATCATTAAAAATTTGAGGCTAACATAAAATAGTGAAAAAAATATGAAAAAATCTGCCATTTGATTTTTAATTATTCCCTTCTTTATTTGATAGTTGAACATAAGTTTTATGTGAAACTAACCAATTTCTTTTTTATTTGAAATTGTCAGATAATGGTAAGCAGTGGGCAATGTGCTATGTTATTTAATACCCCAGTGCAACAGTTTTTATTCAACATTCTAAAACTATTATTTAGAAACACCTTTTTAACTTTTTTTATTGTGCATTTCTATTTTTATAGTGATACATATCCATTAATTTTTAACAAACTAAATTTTCTAATACACATAAGTATATGTTACTAGTAGTGTGTATCTCTTGGGATTTTTAAGCGATTAAAGTTTGAGATTTTTTTTTTCAGTAGCTACTTATTTTTTGAATGCACAAAATAAAGTTGACATGCTTTAGTATTTTGATCTCTGTTACCAGGCTATCTTCAAAAAACATTATTGTCTAGGGAGTACTCCATGTCTCTGTACAACATGTACACCTTCATTCCTATTTCTTTTAATATTATCACTACTAAAATCAACATCACTATTTCCTCACAGGCAATTGTATTCTTTTCTATGTTGCAGGCTGCTCTAATTTATGTAATTGTTCATTAGTTTGAAATATAATTCCAGTTCCCATTTACTACTCCATTAACAGATACACTATTTATGTGAAATTTCGCATTATTTTTCCCCATGAGATCATTAACTTGGGAAGAGGTGGTGGTTTGCATGTTTTCTTTTTTGGTTTTGTCTTTGCCATGGTCTGTTGCTATACAGCCCAACCTGGTTTTGAAGTCAAAACTTCTCTTTCTGTGGTGCTTGAGTATTGAGGGAGTAGTCTTCAACATCATTGCAAATAATAAATGTGATGTGTAATCTGTTTTCTGAAATATAAGTGACCTGAAATTTAGTGCCTTAGTGGTCTTCCCATAGTCTGGCTTTGTAATCTGAATTGTATTGAAAGTTATAGCTAGATCCATGTAAAATGAAAATAAACTGATAAATTTATTTAAATTTATAATGTATACAGTGGATATTGATATTTAAAATCATGCATATTTAGTATTTGTCAAAATTTTAAATGTGCTTTCTATTATTCTAGAATGATCTTCATAGAGCCATTCAGAGAACACAGTCTGCAATGTTTAATCAAGTTTTGATTTTGATATCTACATTTCTATGCCTTATCTTCACTTGGTAAGACATATATAGCATCTCTCTTATTATTTATTTTTATTTCAGTTTTATGGAAAATTGTATTGTGAATTAATTTCCTAAGTATTTGGCTAAGATAGACTCACTATAATGCATAAAAAGTCAACTATAGAAGTGAAATAAAATCCTTCTTAGTCTTCCAAGAAAGGACATGTATCATTTGACCTTGAGATTTACTGAAACTGACATTTTCCCAAATCCTGTCTACAGCAAAATCTCGAGGATTTTACCTTCATGCCATGGTTGTCAAATACCCGTTTTCCCTTCAAGTTGTTGACATGTAAGCAGCCCTATCTCTCTCTTTTCTTCAGAGCAGAAACTTTGTTGAGGATATTGTCAGTATTTATCCTGACCCCCATGCCACATCTCTGTCTACACAGTGTTCTAGTGTGGGACCTGGTGGAATGCTATAGCAGGAGTCTTGACAGTGCAGTGTGAGGCCTGGCACTTTGTACTTTTGTGTCCTAAAGTTATTTTCTCTTGGGAAGTCATACTTAACATTACAGTGTTCCAATGTGACATGGTATAGTATGTTTTCGATTCATGTATATATCTATTCCAAGAGATGAAATAGTAAAGAAATGAGCAGAATGGTGTTTGCTTTACAGAAGTTACTGATTCTGTTTGTACTTATCTGTAATGTGTTTGGCCTACTTAGAAGAGAAAAAGCTAATTTGGAAGGAGGAACAATTAATATACAAACACACTGGTACATTTACTAGATACATTAGTGCAAATATGTTTGTGAATGCAAATTTTGGTATATGGCATAAGCTATTTTGCACTACTAGTATGTGATTAATACTTAATATACTTCAAATATGTCTTGCATATATCTCTGTTCTGAAAGAAACATAATTATTTAATATTTAAATATATAATTTGTACATACTGTGTTTAACCTTTCTTAAAAACTTTTATGATAAATAAAGCCAGCAGAAATTCCATACAATACAATACTGAAAACTATAGAAAATTAACTGATTTCTATTGCAATGTTACTAAAAATTCATAATTGAAATATAATAAAATTATATTCAGTAACAATTTTTATTTTAAGGAATTTACAAAATTAAAACCTCTACGTGTAAATACTAATTTTTCTTATATTGTATAATTGCTGAGGAAAGTAAGATTAATGATTTCTAGAAACAATATCAAATGCATTTAGTAAAGAAATGTTGTGTCTAGGGATTGTAGCTCAGTTGCACTGTAGTTGCTAAGTCTCTATGAAGATAAAAAGAAAAAAGATAGCTCTGGGCTATGTAGAAGTATATCTACTGTTAATAAACATTTTATGTTATAATCCTTCTTTGAATATCAGGGCCAGAATATACATTGTTTGTCTTACCGTATCTGTTACACTATAACAGAAATATACCTGGGACTGTCAGGATAGCTCAATGCTTAAGGGCACTGCTATAACAACACATGCTCCCCACCTACTAATAGCTCACAGCCCTCATTAGGTCTAGTTCCATAGAATCCAGCATTTTCTTCTAACCTCCAGGGGCATTGTATACACATGTTCTTATTTGTACACTGGCAAACAAACTCTCATACACGTAATTTACTTGAAGTATATTTCTGGTGTTTGTGGTGGTGATGGTAGTGGTGTGTGTTTGTGTGTATGCGTATGTATGTGTGTGTGTGTGTGTGCGTGTGCGCACACACACACATTCATCTTTATTCTATTTTTGTATAACTGCCCACAGCTTTAAAGCAGAAGAAAATTCAGGAACTTAAATTTAGATGCACTGGCTGTATTCTTAATGAAAGTCACAATCTTAAAATTACCTGTTTTAGAAAGCCGCTATCTAGCTCTAAAACATATGTAGGCATCACAATTATTAACATTACAAAGCACTATTATTAAGCATCTGTCTATGAGGGACACACGCTCAGTGCCAAACTGAAATAAACATTAAGCTGCTGACCTATTCTTTCCAGAAAATGTGCTGAAGTGTTTATCCGTCATTGTAACGGAATTGGACTCATCTGTCCACATGCTGGCTCCCTACCCCTCTTCATCAATAATGCTCCCTTCAGAGACAGCTGGCCATTGTGATTCAGCCTGCATCCTTTTAACAAAGCAGTTGTAAACTGGTACATCCGGGAATCAACCGCATGACTTTAGCTCAATTATCAATATATTCCAAACAATATTAAGTTCTATAACTGATAATACACTTGCTGTTTCTAATTTTACATGGATAGATTTATTTTCCAAGTACTTTGCTACAAACTTTAATACTTTTTATGGTTGTCATCCAATGTGAAAAATTCTATATATTTTCTCAGTCTTTTTCAGTATGAAAAATCCATTTATTTCTAAGTATGATAGCACATGTAGTGTTAACAGCACACAACCTTTTCTTTGGAAACTATAAATGTTTGTTTGAGTGATGTTTTTCTTAATTCTTGAGCTTTGATGCTCTTGTTATATAAACCCTTGGAAAATGGGCTAGTAGAACCCGACTGCTATAGTTCAAGACTATGTTACAGGATGATCCAAAAATAATGGCCCCTATTATTATATCTGCTTTAGTTTTGATATTTCCTTTTTTGCCCCTTTATAGCATGATCTATATTTGCAAAGAATATTTGTCCATAAAGCTAACAATTGTCTATTCCTAGGATTATGTTGTGCTGTTAAAATATAGAAAACGTAACCTCAATTAAATTTTATGTATTTATCAATCCACATTTTAGGGATAGTAGTGGTTTGAAAGAAGATGGCCCCAAAGAGAGTGGCACTCTTGGGTATGGCTTTGTTGGAGGGGTGTGGTCTTGTTAGAGGAAGTGTGTCACTGTGGAGGTGGGCTTTCTAGTCTCATATATACTCAAGACACAACCAGTATTGATGACTACTTTCTGTTGCCTGAGTTAAGTAGAAAAACTCTCAGCTCCTTCTTACCACCATCTTTATCTTCTTGCTGCCTTGCTTCCTGTCATGATGATAATGGAATAAACCTCTGAACTCTGAGGCTCAACAATGAAATGTTTTCTCTTATTAGATTTTCTGTTATCATGGGGCCTCTTTACAGCCAGAAACCCAACTAAGACAGACACCTACATTTAGGAATTAGGAAAGTTTATACATACTTATGATAACATTACAACACACGATTTTAACTATAAAACTATATTTAGAACCTAGCTTCTAAATAAAATTCTGATTTAAATACATCTGTTTTAAAGTGTGATGATTATGACTTATTGTGTTTAAACAAATTCTGAGAATAATAACTAACATTTTTAAAAATTTGTTTTTAATTTGTCACCAGACTTTTCTGGGTACTATTATAATACATAAAAATTACAAATTTAATCCTTTATGGTAACATTCCATCACATGAATGTTTTTAGATGTAAAAAAAAATGAGGTACAGAGTAATTCAGAGATTTACTAAAAGAAAAACTGTGCTGTTATTTCTTAAATGCTCCTGAATTTACTGTGTGCTGTGCTGTGTTGTCTTCTGGAAAACATAAACAAAGGAAAAGAATGTTCCCTTCACAGCAATAAGGATATATACATTATCTATATTGTCATATGAAAATGACAGAGTTCATAATTTTTGTTTGTTTTTGTTTTTTAGATAAAATTTCTCTGTATAACAGCTTCAGCTGTCTCCCAACTTACTTTGTAGACAAGACTGATCTCAAACTCACAAAGATATCCCTGCCTTTGCCTCCACATTCTTGGATTAAAGGCATTCATAATTATTTCATTCCTGAACAGTCGCTGACTTGTAGATAAGGAAAGCCCCAGTTAAAGCAGTGACGTTGGAGTGAAGGAGACAGTCCACATCATGCTGCCGTAACAGAAAAACCAGTCATTTATGCAGCACAGAAAAGAATAAAATCAGTCCACCAGTATACTCAGAATGGAATTCTTTTAGACAGCAACACACATTGACTGACTTCTTTAAAAACTCTGATGAAATCTTGTTAAAAATAACATTAAGGAAAAGAATTTTTGATACAAGAAAGGATGAAAAAGATGAGTGACAAGCACTTACTTATGTGTGTTCCCTGAAGATTAATTCTAACGTGTCCTGTCCTGGTAAGAGCAACAGCTGGCACCCCAATTTTGCCATGTTTTCCTTATCATTTATTAAATAGTTAGTTTCACACAATGGACTTCAGTGTTACACATTCTTATTTTCAATTACAATAATGAATCTGAGACAGGAAATGACTACAAATTATTGTATAATCTCACTAGGCTACGACCTACTGAGAACCCAAATTTAGATTTTGATTTGAACAGTATGTAAGCACTGGAGTAACATTTCATTGAGACAGAAGAATTTACACTGTAAATATGACAATAAGAAACATTAGAAAATGAAGCTGACAGAAAAGAAAATTTTCACTATTTTGGAGTTAGTATTATAGACGTTAAGATGATTGCGGTCTTATTCTAAGTGATTTTGAGCATGTATAGCGTTTTCTTAATTATGTTTTTAAAAAGTAGTTAAAGTGAAATAGTTGAGTTTCTGCTTGGCTTCTCTGTGCCCTGCATCCAGAGAATGTGGTGTTTTGGGAAATAGCACTTTTGTGTTGAATTCATGAGGACAATGAAAATAGTACCAACAGGTTGGGTTTTTTTATGTGTTTTGTTTTGGTTTTGCTCAGGTAGCACGTGTTCCTTTGCCAAAGAGCTCAGGGGATGGTGCCTCACATGGCACTAGGATTTTGTTTGGAGGTCCTTTGATCTCTATTATTGTAATTATTACTTCTCAGCTAGCTTATATACAGGTTTTACATGCATCCTTAATTTTGATTGACCATTTCTACTGCTCTGAACTTTCTCAATTCCTCATACCCATTCTACAATTTAACCACCCCTTCACAGTATTGCCTACATTTCCATACATACCCTATACATTTTGCTGTTATTTTTGCCTATTTCTGACCTCTTCCAACCTGATCCATTATACTTAGCCTGTATTGACATCTCACTCTGATTAAACACACCTATTTAAGATTGAACCATGAAAGTCTACATAGGAAGAAGAAAATATGGTACCTGTGTTTCTAATATTGGGTTACTTCACTCATATATTTCCCGTTTACTATATTTTCCTACTAATTTCATTTTTCCTTAGTACTAGAAAGAATTTTGTTGTGTAAATGTACCACAATTTGTTGATGAAATCTTTAGCTGATTTCATTTTTTGCTTTTATAAAGAGAGCATTGTTAAAGTCAAATGTGTATGAATTTCTATATTAGACTGTAAAGTCCATTGGTTTTATGTCCAGAACTGATACAGATGGGTCGTATGACAATTCTATATTAACCTGATATGATATCTCCACAGTGGTTTCCATAGTCACTGCACAGGTTATACTACTACCAACAACGTATAAGGTTTTTCCATTCCCCACATCTTTTCTGCCATTTATTTTCATTTGTTTTCTCCATGAGAACCATTTTATTTTAATCTCAAAGTGGTTTTAATTTGCATTCCACAACAGGCTAATGATATCCAAAAGTCTTAGAATGCTTATTAGCCATTATTATTTCACTTTTTGAGAACTCACTGTTACTTCATACTTAATTTTTTGATAGTGTTGTTTTATTGATATTTAGTTTTTCAGTTTCTTATGCATTTTCTATGTCAATTGTCTTGCACATATATAGCTGACCTGCAACTTTGACCATTTTCTTTATGGCAGAGACTATTTATTTTTTAATTTTATAAGTTTCTATCTGTGACTTACTGGCCACATTTTCTAAGCATCTATGACCTTTTTAGAAAATTTCAGCTATGCCTGCATCTCTCAGTCCATCAACCTGCTATTTTCTTTAGCAACTTCAGAGTTCCTCGTTACATTGCAATCCTAATGCATCTGCAGTGATTTTTTTTATATTTTTATTTATTATTTGCTGATTTCATATCATGCACCCCAATAAAACTCAGTTATGAGTCACATCAGATTCATGCCCACTCTTATGATCTCCCCATTTACAAAAACAGTCTATACATGATGCTCATTTACTTACAGGAGAATAATTAAAATTCTTGTGGCAAGCCCCTTAAAGAAAACAGCTTCTTTCTCACCCACACCCTTGCCAGAGGCCTTCAATGCAGAAGTGAAGCACTGTGTCATTCAGCTATGTTGTAGTCTTGAGCTCTTGTATATAATGACATCCCTTTCTTTCTATCTTTCTTTCTTTCTTTCTTTTCTTTCTTCCTTTCTTGAGTCCATTAATGAGTGACTACATCCCCTGCTTATCTTTCTGAGTTTGTGATACCTCGCTCAGGAGGATATTTTCCAATTCCATCCATTTGCCTGCGAATTATAGAATATCATTTTTTCTTACTGCTGAGTAGTACTCTATTGTGTAGATGTACCACAGTTTTTTAATCTGTTCTTCATGTGAGAGGCATCTAGGTGGTTTCCTAGGTTCTTGCTATTACGAATAATGCTGCTATGAACATAGCTGAGCTAATGCTTTTGGGGTACAAATGTGCCTCTTTATAGTATATGCCTAAAAGTGGTATTTCTGGATCCTTGGGGAGATTGATTCCCAGTTTACTGAGAAACTGTCATACTGTATTCCATAGTGACTGAACAAGTTTAAACTCCCACCAAAAATGGAGGAGGCATCCTCTCCAGCATAGGCTGTCATCTGTGTTTTTAATCTCACAGGTATAAGGTGGTATCTCAAAGTTATTTTGATTTGCAATTCTCTGATGACTAAAGATGTTGAACACTTTTTCAAGTGCTTTTCAGCCATTTGTATTTCTTCTGCTGAGAATTCTCTTTTTAGTTCTGAACCCCATTTTTTAATTGGTTATTTAGGTTTTTTTTTAACTGAACTTAATTGTTTAATACATAAAAAAACATGTAGTTTGACTTACAAGAATAATCACAAACCAGTAAATGAGTTCTCTCTATATTTTAGAGATCAGTCCTCTGTCACTTGCAGGGTTGGTGAAAATATTTTTCCATTCTGTGGGCTGTCATTTTGTCTTAGTGACTGTGTCCTTGGCTTTACAGAAACTTCTAAGTTTCAGGAGGAACTGGGAGGTCTTCCTATTTTCTGATATCCTTTTCAATTTCTTTCTTCAGTGATTTAAAGTTTTTGTCAAATAGATCTGCTACTTCTTTGGTTATAGTTATACTGAGGTATTTAATGCTATTTGCAGCTATTATAAAGTGTGATGTTCCCCTTATTTATTTTTTAGCTCTTTTATCTTTAGTGTATAGGAGAGCTACTGATTTCTTTGAGTTAATATTATATCCTGCTACATTGCTGAAGGTGTTTATCAGTTGTACAAGTTCCCTGGAAGAACTTGATGTAAACAATCATATAATCTGCAAAGAGTGATAGTTTCACATCTTTTCCAATTTGTATCCCGTTAATCTCCTGTGTTCCTGATATCTCCCAGGACTTTTATCATAAAGGAGTGTTGGATTTTGTCAAAGGCTTTTTCAGCATCTAGGGAGATGATCACGTGTTTTTTTTTTCTTCCTTCAATTGGTTTATATGATAGATGACCAGTTTTTTGTATGTTGAACCATCTCTGCATTTCTAGGATGAAGCCTTTTTGATCGTGTGGATGACTTTTTTTTTTTTTAATATGTTGATTGGTCTGTACTTCTTTTTCTTTCTTTCAAATTGAGTGGCTTGAGTATCAGGGTTATGTTGGTCTCATAAAGAGTTTGGCAATATTTCTTCAGTTTCTATTATATGGAACAATTTGAGCAGTTTTGGTATTAGCTCTTCATTGAATGGCTGATAGAATTCTGCACTGAAACCATCTGAATGGCTTTTTTTTTTTTTTTTTTTTTTTTTCCCTTGGGAGGCTTTTAATAACAGCTTCAATTTCCTTTGGGGCTATAGGTCTGTTTAGATGTTTATTTAATTTTAGTAAATGGTACCTGTTAAGAAAGCTGTCCATTTATTCTAGGCTTTCCATTTTTGTGGAATATAGATTTTCAAAGTATGATCTGATAATTCTCTGGATTTCCTGAGTGTCTCTTGCTATGTCCCCATTTTCATTTCTGATTTTCTTTATTTGGATACTCTCTCTGTGTGTGTTTTTTTGTTAGTTTGGATAAGGATTTATCTATCTTGTTGACTTTCTCAAAGAACAAACTCTTTGATTCATTGATTCTTTCTATTGTTCTTTTTGTTTCAATTGTATTGGTTTCAGCTGTAAGTTTAATTATTTCCTGCCATCTACTCCTTCTACGTGAGTTTGCTTCTAATTGTTCTAGTGCTTTCAGCTGTGCTGTTCTCTTGTGTGGGATTTTTCTAGTCTTTTCATGTAGGCATCTAGTGCTATGAATTTTCTTCTTAAGACTGCTTTCATTGTGTCCCATAATGTTGGATATGTTGTAGATTCATTTTCGTTAATTTCTAGGGTCCTTGATTTCTTTCTTAATTTCTTTCTTGTCCCAGAAGTGGTTCACTTGTATGTTGTTTGGTTTCCAGGAGTTGGTAGGCTTTCTGTGATCTTTGATGTTGTTGTGTCTGGTTTCATATGAAGTCTAAGCTTTAGCAGTGTTTCTTTCACATAGGTAGGTGCCCTTGTATTAGATTTTCAGGATTGAAATTTTGTCTTGATGAATTTTTTCTGAGATGAATGAGTAGTGTTTGTCCTGGTCTCTTTTTATTGATTTTACTTTAAAGTCTATTTTGTTATAAATTAAAATGGCTCCAACAGCTTGTTTTCTAGGGGCTTTTGATTGGAAAGTATTTTCCCAATATTTAATTCTGAGCCTATGTCTGTCTTTGAAGTTGAGGTGTGTTTCATGTATGCAGCAGAAGGATGGTTTCTGCATTTGTATCCATTGTGCTAGAGTGTGTCTTTTCGTATGTTAATTGAGTCCATTGATATTAGGGGATATTAATGACCAATGACCAGTATTTCCTTTTGTTTTTGGTAGTAGCTTGTATTTTGTGATTAAGTCAATGTTTCTGGTTTCGTTTTCCCTCTAGAGCTTTTCGTAGATCCGAGTTTGTGGTTAGGTATTGTTAAATCTGGTTTTGTCATGAAATATCTTGTGTACTGTATCCATATTGATTGGTTGTTTTGTTAGTTACAGTAGTGTAGGTTGGCATTCATGCACTTTTAGTGTCTGAATAATAATATCTGACCAGAACCTTCTTGGTTTCAATGTTTCCATTGAACAGTCAGATGTTATTCTGATGGGTCTGCCTTTAATAGATGATTTGGCCTTTTTCCTTTGCAGCTCTTAGTATTTTTTTGTTGTTCTGTAGTTTTAGTGGGTTGATTATTATATTTTGAGCTGACTTTTTTGTGTGTCTAGTTTGTTTGGTGTTCTGTAGGCTTCCTGTATCTTTATTTGCACTTCCTTCTTTAGGTTGGAGAAGTTTTCTTCTATGATTTTGTTGAATATATTTTTCTGTGCCTTTCAGCTGGTGTTCTTTCCCTTCTTCAATTCCAGTTATTCTCAGGTTTGGCCTTTCATGGTATCCCATATTTCCTGGACATTTTGTATTATCACTTTTTTTGGTTTTAGTGTTTTCTTTAACTGATATATCCATTACCACTATTGATTCTTCTACTCCAGAGATTCTCTTCCATCTCCTGGATTCTGTTGGTTATCCTTCAATCTGTGGTTCCAGATCTTTTTTTTTTTTCTTTCAGGTTTTATATTTTCATCTTTATCTTGGTTTATACCTTCTTTATTGCTTCTATTTCAAATTTTAATTCATGAAAAATTTCTTTCACTTGTTTGTTTTCTTTCTCTTGGTTTTCTAATTTTCTTTCAGGGATTTGCTCATGTATTCTAATTTTCTGTTTGTATTTTCTTCTATTTCTTTAAAGGAGTTTTTATTTCCTCTTTTAAGGCTTCTATTAGTTTCATATAGCTGTTTTTAAGGTCATTTCCTTCTGTTTATTCTTCATTGTTATGATCAGGTCTTGAAGTTATAGAACCACTTGTTTCTCATGGTGGTATCTTGTTGATCTTTGTATTGTTGTATGTATTCTTGTACTGGCATAGGCCCATTGTTTCCTCATTTTACTGTTGGTTAGTTTTTGGTTGACTCTTAGTGGGTTGTTGGACTGAGGACTCTCAATCAGCTGTGTGTCCAGAGGGTCAGATGCTCTGGTGAGGTTGCAGTACTATGGCACCAAAGGTTATCTGTGCAGGCTGTGACTTGCTGAAGTCAAACTCTCCTTCTCAAGGCATGGGTTTGGAGAGGGTAAATCTCCACTTGGCCTGAAGAAGGGATGGCACTCCTTCTGAGCTGTGTGCTGACCTCCGAGCTGTGTGCCCAGGGGCTCAGCTGCTCCAGTGCTGTCACTGTGCTATTATGTCAACTGTGGTCTAGGCAGGCTGTGTCCTGGCAGAAGCTGCAGGGTTCAGGCAGCAGAAGTCACCACATGGCCTGAAGGGGGAATTACCCTCACCTCTAACCTCTCAGCTTTGTGCTCAGGAGCTGGACTGCTCCTGTGCTGTCAGGCTGCTATTATGCAAACCATGTATTGGGCCAGCTGTGTTCCCCTGAAGTTGTGTCCTGTCTCAGGGCCTCATTTCAGAGAGCCGACTTTTTAAAAGCAGAATGAGAGTTCTAGTTCTATTCTTCCATGTGTAGGTGTTCCATTTTACAAGAACCAGGTTTTTTTATTTTTATTGCTATTACTATGAAAAAAGTCATATATTTTTGTGTCTTTTATCCAAATTGTAAATATAATATTTTTTTTATCAAATATCAGATATCCATAGTCACACAAACTTATTTCTGGTGCTTCTGTACATTCCATTGATGTAGATACCTTTGGGGCAGTATTTGGTTGTTTCATTCACTATGGCTCTGAGGTATAATTTGAAATTTCCATTCCTTGCTTAGAACTGTTTTGGCTATGTAGCATCTTTTGTGTTTCCATATGATTATTATGAAAGATTATTTTTTCTGTTAGATTATATTTTCTGCTGGATTATATATAAAATTTTATTGTAATTGAATTTAATATGTAGAATACTTTATTAAAAATTGTTTTTTGGTTTTTGAGACAAGATTCCACTATGGAGCTTTGTCTATTCTGGTGCTGACATAGCTCTGCCTGCCTTTGCCTCTGGAACACTGGGATCAAAGGACTGTGCTTCCATGGCCAGCCTGTAGACTGCTTTTGATAAGATAGTTATCTTCACAATTTTATTCTAACAATCCACAAGAATGGGAAGTATATGTATCTTCTGGTGTTTTTCTCTCTGCACTTAGAATTTTAAGGTTTTCTCTGTAAAAATAATCTCTCTATTATATAAATGATAGTGTACATCTTCTCTTGTAAATCATTTCTGAAATATACATGAATAATATTGAGATGTTTAATATTTACCTTTTTTCAGTTCTGTAAAAATACTTTAAGATAATATTATTTTTCATATTTTCTTTATATCTATATTTAAATATACATATACATATATTATGCAAGAATAAAGATTCAGTTTTCCCTTTTAATTATACATAGAATCTCTGAAAAGCCTTGGAAAATATTATTGGTTTAACACATATTTATAAAATAGAAGTAATAGAATGATATTTCTTTTCAATTGGAGAATCTTAAATGTACTGTGAAACATTTCAAATTATATATTTTGAGAATTTACTTTAAATCTGGTCATTTATTTTAAACTTTTATGACACTTGTGTGAGTGAATCAGTAGTTCCTGCTTTCTAGGCCAAAAGCTTTGCTTTTGAAAAGAGATGTAACCAAGTTGTCAACTTCCATGGCTTCCAAGTAACTCTAATGAATTCCACCCTTTCTAAAAAAGTGAACTTCCAGATAAACCACTCTTGCCTATTTCCTTTATATCTGTATAAATTCCAAATTTTTATCTCTAGAATTTTTTATATTTTTCAATTTGTAGAAACAAACAATTTATTAAAATTACCAAATCTTACATGTCTTTTGTTAAGTACAAAAGCAAATTGGCTAAATACTCTAAGTATGGTTATATTTAATCTTATTTTCTTCCTATAATTATGTAGAATATTTTTCTGATTTTTTTAAAAATTATTCTTTAGAAATTTTCTTTACTCCCCTCTGTTCTAAAACTTGAGTCTTAAAACTCTGCCCTGTATTAAATAACTTGAAATAGAGACAAACATGCTTATGATTGGAAGGTAGTATGAACATGTGGTTAGTTCTGATGCATTAGAAATCCACAGAGTTTATTATCTCTAGATTTGGAGGTCATGCATAATATGGTGTGACTAGCTAACCTTCTTTTGCATATATACAATGGAAGTGTCAAAGAGTGGGAGTGTTTTCTTTTAGCAATGGAAACAGGCTTTTATTTTTATTATTTTTAAAAATCCCAATAAAAAATGTAAAATCATAACATCTCAAATTATAGTATGTTCCATGGCAATATTAGGTGTTAGGCGGGTACTCAGCAGGAAATGAAAAATGATTACTTGAAACCATTTAATTGGCATTCACTCAACAAATACCAAAGTGCAATTTGTGTGTTGATTTGAATGCTAATGTCTGAATTACAGGCATGGAATCAAAGTGCTAGATGCTTTCAGTGCAGAATGCCAGTGCTTAATTAAGTTTTCCAGTAGCTGTGCACAGTGATGGGATTCATGGGGAGTGCGTGAATATTTAAGGTTATTTATTTCTGCCATGCAACCTTTTTACACACTGAAATCATTTGTTGCACAAATTGACATTTACCAGGTGGTGAAAAAAGTTTACAGTCTTATATCCTTTCATTCAAATTAATGTTTTCTTTATCAACTCTTCTAAAATTTAAAATGCCTGTGTTATTAAACACACTGTTTGCATTTAGAGAATGTATGGTTAAAGCACAGAGTGAGAGAGTTGTAATGAATATGCTTTTGTTATTGAATAGAAGACCTATACTGAATCAAATCAGTTGAGTTTTTCCAGCTATTTTTATTTCGTTAACTGAGAGTTTTTATTTATTTATTTATTTATTTATTTATTTATTTATTTATTTATTTTTTGGAATTTTGAACTGCTGAAATTATTTTGTATAGATCTGTGTAAAAGGTAGCAATGTTTTATTAAAATGCAGACTTTATAGGAGATTCCCAAATTAACCTCATGTTGGTTGTTAGATTCTTTTGAATTGTCTTAAAAATTGAAATTATTTTTATGTTAACAAAGTATTTTACCTAGCAATGGAGCATTTGCAAATGTGTATGTAGTGTAATTAAATTCTGCAAATATCTGTTTGTGTTAATCCTGTAGAAGCATTTTAATATCCATAGTCTTTTCCATTTTTTAACAGTGTCTTTTTTAGGAAGCTGTCCTTCACTGAGAATTGATGATATCTTTATCCACATATATTGAGTTCATGGATATCAACAAAAATTTATATGATAATGCTTAGGAGAGCTTTGCTTCAGATGCAGATTCTGATTGACATGGAGATGAGGAGATGTTCTCACTCAGGACACATGTACTCTTTATATATTCGTTGGACTAGAAGCTTTGCCCTGAATGCCCAGTGCCAAGGCCAAAGCATCTGAGTCTAGTCCATCTCATCATTAAAAGCCCGGGCCTGTCATTAATGGGCAGAGCCCCTGTGAGATCAATACACACCTGAGTGCTGTCTCATATTTATGTTAAATCAAGTATAATCTCTTCTGGGTCAGTACAGGCTGTGCACTGTTATGAAAGCTACTGTTTAAAAATAGAGTAACAATCAATCTGTGTATCTGTTCTGATTCAGACTATGTTCATGGCTTTTATGAGCCATGTGCAGTTCAGTCCTATAGTTTTTAACACCATGTGGCTACAACGAGAATCTTTGTGCATTATTTCTGAGGTGTGCTTGCATTTTGGTACAATAGCAATAAGCACAAACGTGGAACTATACAGGCTTTGGCTCGTACTTGCTCTTTTGTTTAGGATATCCATCTACTAATATAATATTTAGATGCTTTGTCCTGTTTAATATTTGCATTGAGTGGATAAAAATGCTACTATAGTTAAATAATCCTTGTGTGAATTATTAAAACACCAATAGAAAGTCATAGAGACCACTCTGATAAAAAAAAATGTTATTTACTTTGTAAACACTAGATATTAGTATAAGCTGATGTGAATTTAAGGTAGGTATTTAAAAAAATATTTTGTTTGGAAAACAGTATTCTTATTGAGATATAAGTTGTTAATTTAGTTATCTCTTTAAAAATTAGTTTTAGAGTGTTTATATTCAGATTATTACTTTTGTCCTTATACATAGATATCTATGCTTATACAAGTATACTGTTTTACAATGTGTACTGAAATAAAAATTTGTTATTTTTTAATAAAGTTTCTATTAAGTGTAAATGCTTTTGTTAAATACTTACTATTCATGCAATAATAGTTTTGCTATGTCCTTAAGAATGTTATACTATTGAGAAACATCTTATACCAGAAAAAATATTATAGTAGCAACATGAAGAAACTGATGTTGGTAAAATTTAATTTCACTTAATTTTAATCTATTTTGATTAAAAGATACCACGGGGCCAAACAATCAAATAAAACTTCTTGTGTGGTCTTCAGGAAACATCAAGAACACTTTCATGTCTATGAAGGATAATACTATCTAGAATCAGTTAAGAAACTTACATTTTGATGACCAAAAAGGAAAGACATATTCAGAAGTAAAGCTGACAACTTTACCTCAAAAGGGAAAGTGTTTCAGATATGAGTTTATATTTCCATATTATATGTTATACATGGAATGGTAAGACCACAAAGAATGATTAAAAATGCAACAAAAGTGAGTGTAGCAATTGGAACAATAATGGGAATGACTATGGATAATAAGCCATAACTGTTCTAAGAGCAATTTGTTTTATAGGTATCATTATGATGGAAAGCAAAGGACAGAGGAAAAATAAGCAAATGATAGGAAAATTATATACTTTGCTGAAGAAAGCTATAAATCCAGAAATGTGGGGAAAGATAGACCTACATTATAGATCTAACTCTTTTTAACTTCAAATTAAAATAAACGTTTTCAAGTTCTAGTGAGAAAGGAAAAGTCAATGTACTGACTACATAGTCCTGTATCATTCTCTAAATTCAAATATAGCAATTAAGATTTTTTTTTAACACCGTAGAAAGATAAAAGAGTGTTACTCTGGCTGTGGAATAAATTATGCATTATTGGTTTAATGTTATTTAGAAATAAATATACTTAAACTCCTAAAGGGCTACAGATAAACAGGTGGGCATCTAGATGCCTTTTATGTTGGCCTATTTCTAGGATTATAGATTAGGATTAATTGAAAGAAAAATGACAATTGAATAATAAATATAGAAGTATATGATCTTTTATTTGTGAGTATTGGTTAGATATTTGTGAAAACACAGTTGAATAAATAGGAAGGGACAATGTGACATAATTGTAGATAGTTTGATGGAAGTGGCTGTGAAGTATGACATTTGAGAGACTCTATGTAGGTGAACTCTTTGAGCTATGACTGTGGGTCAAATAACTGGTATGTGGGATAAGGAAGGAACACGTAGCAGAAAGTTGTGAAACAAACAGCCAAAGTGTTCAGACTGTCCTACTCTGTTCCATCCAAGTAAATGTGGGTGACCACGAGTTTCCCCAGGGAGAACTGCCTGCAAAATGATTGGAGTTTTCAAGGAACAAAAATGAAATGTAAGCTTAACTAAATCAGGCTATGAGAAGGAAAGTCTAAATGGCAATTAGGTGGTATTGTGGCTGCTGTCTTTTTTCTGCTTGTTGTCACTGTAATAAAACACTCTGGTTAAAGCAATTTAAGAAAGAATGAATTTGTTTACCATGTAGAATGAGATTATAACCTATCATGTCAAGGAAGAAATATCAGCAGGTATTGCAGCAAGTTACGTTGTATGACAGTCAAGAAGTTGATAGTGGTAAATAAATTCAGTTAATTTTTCCTTTATTTATTTATACAATCCAGAATCCCAATCAGGGAATGATGCCACTAAAAGTTGGTGGGTCTTCCCACCACAGACATGCTCAGAGGCTCTCCTTCAGGTAATCTTAGATCCTGAAAATTAACACTAACCTCATAGCTGCTACTTTTAAAGAAATCAAGATCCACATGATGACTGATGTTGAATGATCCTGTGAGTCTAAAGATACCCGTAGTTGCTGGTGCCATCACCCAAAATAAATGATGTAAATCCATAGTGAGGAGGTTGCTCAATCTCTACACACACCCGAGAGCAAACACACACACACACACACACACACACACACACACACACACACACACACGCACACACACTTCTCTGGAAGCCTTAGTACAGTACTCCTGTCCACTATCTCCATGCTGATAGACCCTAACCACAAGTCAAATAACAAGGAACTTGGAGATGGAGCTCAGTTTCAGGTATAGTCTGCGAAATATAACTGGATGTAAAACTCAACTATTAAATGAGATAAAATAATAATATTAGGTTGTGGTGTTAGTCATATGTAGAGCTAGAGAATAGATGAAGAAGATAAAACTTGGAGTAAAAGTGCATTTTTAAAAATGGCATTCAAGCCGTGGCAATTAAAACATTATGATTAATTATCACTGCTTTGCATTTAATGTGGGTCATTAGTTGTCAGTTTGATCTTGTAATTTATCTCATAGAAAAATGAGGAGCTGGAATAATGTGGTTGTAACTGTGGTTATGGCATTATTAAGATATGAACATTTTTATGTATCCTTCTCTAGTGTTATAGTGGCTGGAAGCATCACATCAAATCTATACAAGTAGGCAGAGTCTAAAGGAGACCCTGTAAAGACCAGGAGCCCTTAAATCCAAGTGATTGGCTAAGACATATGACCTGTGCAAATAGTTATCTGTTATTAAAGATTCCTTAAACATTGAAACTAAATTATCTGATCAAGCATAGAGGATGTGAAGAGAAAACCTAGAAAATTATTCTGTTTATCCCTCAATTTTTTGTGACGGTTCAAAATGTAATGTATATCAAAGGAACTAACTGTTTTCTAGATCAAATAAAAACAAATCTCATGAACAATAAAGTAAATAATAAGAAATAATAATTGTAAGAATAGGTTAAACATTAAAATAGGTCATGCCACTGATCCCCACAAACATAAAGACACTAAACTTTCTTTTCTAAAAAGACTGATAATTTAAAAAACAATGATTTTTATAAGAATTAGAGAAGTATTAAAATTCTAAAGTATGCTTGAAAGAATAACATGAAAACCCAAGCCATAGAGGAGGACTGGAGGTATTTAAAATGTATTCATTTTTATACTTTCGTGTTTCTTCTGTGTTTCAAGTGGGAAAGATAATAGCTGTGCACAGTGAAGTGTTAATGAAGTAACTGCAAGTAAAGCTGATATACCCCGAGAAGCATGTTGCTTTTCTAGGTAGGGTACTCAGGGATTGGCTGTCTAAAGATGTAGGATTTTAATTAGGAAATAAACAACACATTGTGAGCAAAGCATATTTCTGGGAAAATCCTGTTCAGGATGAAGAGCCATCAGTGCCAACACTCTGGGACAGAAGTTTCTTATATATTTGCAGAATGTGCTCCAACAGATGTCATATTAAAGGAGGCTCTGACAACTCTACAGAGAAGATGCTGTAATAAGAGAAGGGCAGAGTCAGAGATTCTGACTGGAAGGCTGCTGTGGGATTCCAGGAAAAACGTCCTGAAACCTTGACCTGGAACTATAGCAAGAAGGGGATGTCATTTGATTTGGCAGCCACCTCAAGGACAGATGTGAAATAGTGATGATGAATTAGGTGTAGGATATGATAAGGAAGAAAACAAAACTTGAAGTTTGTGGTCTGAGAGAGTGAAAATGAAAGGTGACATTTACAAGAACAGAAATCTGGAAAGGAAATTAAAGCGAAAGGAACACAAAGAGACTCAGACTTCAGATACCTTTGTGGAATCAAACAGGCGATAATAAATAAATATGGGACTACAGCCTGGAGTGTAAGCCTTGAGCTTACACATTTGCAGACTTGACCTGTATTAGCACACATGTGCTAGTTAATGTCAGTGGTTAGAAGAGAGAACCTAGACATGTCTGTGATTCAACTATAATCAGGCAGCCAGGCAATGCTGTGTTATGATAAAGACAGTGTTTGTAAGAAAGAATGGCTTTCATTTACCTATAGGTTCTCAAACTTGACCATTAACTGCACAAAATAAAAATAAATAAAACCCCCAATCTCTGAAGTGTAATGCAGCAGAATTTTATGAAGTGCTATATTACTAAAATGGATCTAAGATTTTTTTCTTTTATTTCCCACTTTTGCAAACAGAGCCCTTTCTATACTATCCAACCCAGATGGTTGTCTATTTTAAACTGTACTCAATGTCAGTTTTTTTAGAGTACTTTTATTATCATCAAAGCATTTTCTTACCATCCAGAAACCAGATCCTGACTGAATTCCTACATCTTTAAAATTCCCAATACCAAAAGGAAAACAAACAACCATTTTTTTCTTTCAACATTCCTTCTTAAATTTTATTCCTGTCCTTCCCTTATTAATTCTTTGATACCCAGCATATTAAATTTAGCCAGAAACATTAGGTTTGGAGGTGAATATTTTATTTTATTTATTGTTCTCTCTCTCTCTCTCTCTCTCTCTCTCTCTGCCTCTCTCTGTTACTCACCCAGGCACTAATGTGTGCATATCTATCATATTTATCCTCTGTACCATCTCTCCAGCACCTGAGATGTTTCTTGGACCATTATATTTGAACACGTTTCAGGGCTCCTCTCATAACTTCCCAAATGAAAATCCCTTGCGTAATTCACGGGAATTTACCCTCTTCCTCGTCTATAGTCTTCACTAGTTTGTTGTAAAGTATGTGCCTTTGGAACTTTGGGAGGGTCATTTCAGGAATGTCTCTTTTCTGTGTGCATTACATAATCTGACTTAATTATTTTATAACCTGGATAACATTAAAGTTCCCCAGTAATTTTTTTTTAGTAATTTAGTTTCATGGAGTCACTCAAATATTTTTTTGTAATTCTCATTACCTACTTCAATTACATTTATTATGGACTTTCGTCCTTATGTGCAAAATTTTGATATTTATTTTTAGATACTTGATTTGCTAGCAAATTGATTTTAGGATGTTCTAAATATCTCATTTGAATTTCATATGAGCTGGTTCCTGCTAGTGTACCAACTGTGAAGGTAAAAAAGAAACACTTTCAATCCGTTATATTATAATTATCTTTTATATTGATCATTGAGAGCACTCAGCTTATTTATTTATTTTGCTCCAAGCCAAATATACCCTAAATGATACAACTCATCTCCACGGGATTTTCTGGTTGATGTTTGCTTGCCTTTCTCTAAATTTGTTCCATTTCTTTACTATAAACTCAGACACATCAATAGTACTGACTAACCACAAAGATCAACATAATCTACACAAAGTCATTTGGAAATCATAATGTACCATTCAAATATATAGCAGCCCTTTTATTGCCATAATTTATGGAAAATGTCACGAGATTCATGGAAAAGATTTTCTTTTTTGAGAGGTTTATGTCTCAGAGGCTGGAAATGGGTATGGCTGTGTAAAATAGCATTAATTCACAAATAAGGAAGATTTAATGGAATCCTGGCCATTCACTGCACTTTTATGGCTATTCACTGCATTTTTTATGGTTATATTTCAAAAGAATAAATACTCTTAGTCTCAATTTACTTTTTTTAAAAAGTGAAGATAAATTGTTATATAAACATTTTTAAAGAAGTGAAGCTACTTTTTTAAAAATAGTAGCTTATATTTAGTCTTTGAAACTTTAATCTATGTGTAAGATATTTGGATCATGTACTTGCTCAACTACTCCCAATAGCACCTTGATGTACTCCACTATCACCCCCCACAGCCTACACACAAAGAGTTTCTCTTTTTTATTTAAAAATTTTCTTTCTATAACTACCACTGTTCCCCCTTCTTCCCTCCTCTCAATCCTTCGTCAGCCTTCTCCCACCCCATCCCCAACCATTGCCCAAGGAGAGCAAGGGATGCCAAGATGGGTCAGTTCAGTCTGCCATATCCAGTGGAGGTAGGTCCAAGTCCCTCTCTCAGTATCAGGCTGAGTTAGGTCTTCCTCTGTAGGGAATGGACTCCACAATGTCAGCTTATACACCATGAATATACTCTGTCATACTGCAGGAGGCTCAACAAGCTGCCTATGTCATCCTACTGTCATCTACATTCAGAGGGTTTAGTTCATCTACATTCAGAGGGTTTAGTTCCTTCCCATGAAGGGTTCCTTAGTTGTCATCTCAGAGTTCATGAGCTCCCAATAATAATTCATGTCTTTGTGTCTACCTATGTAGTGTACTTCTATTCAAACTTATAAATTATAGTTTAATCAGGTTATATTTTGTAGGTTTTATATTTCAATTGCATATAACACTCATCCATTGTCCTCTCTTTTTTCTGCATATTGTTTCCTAATCCTTAATTAAATCTTCAAGCAGCAGAGTTACATCTGTTCTTTGATATTACACATGGTATACTATCCTATCTATATGTTCATGTGGCTTGTAAGGTAGACAACTTTGTCACATAGATTTTGTATATACATATATGTTTTTAATATTGTCTATATTTCATATAAGGTTTGAGGGTTTGATGGGGTTGGAAGAGGATGGGTGTTGGAGAAATGAGACAGAGAAGAAGGTTAATATATATGTATATGTATTATATGTATATATTTCATATATTTATGCTGAATTCACTGTAACTTCCTCCCATTTCTTCTATATATACATGAAATATGATTAAGATATATGAAATATATGTCAATAAATACATATTATCATTAATTTACTCTTATTCTCCTTCCTCCATGCTCTCATTTCTTTAACCCCCACATCCACCCCATGCTTTAAACCTTATAAAGTGTTGGTAAAACTATAAACTAGAAAATCTTGACTGACATCTGTCTGGAGTTAACCCAGAAAACTAAAACTAGAACATGCATATGACCCAGGTAAATACTGCTTTGTATGCCCCCTGATCTACAGATGAATGCTGCATGTGGATCACCATTTTGTGTTATTTTTAATTATTTATTTAACCTGGAGTATGTGTGTAAGCAATGAAACCAGAATCTAGAGATGTACTCTTGTGTGTGCCTACGTTAGAGTAGTTGAGATAGTAAAATATAGATTAAAGAAAGTAGAGATAGAGACTTTGAGAAATCAGGCGGCTTTTCAAACAGAGGTGTATTTACTTTCCTCAGCATAAAAATAAACTTATATATAGGGATTGAGTATAAACCAGATGTGAATCTTATTAGCTAAGTTGAAGGAAATAGGTAATTTTACTTAGCTGTTATTTTCAAAAGAAAACACATGTGTAACTGCACCGGATTAGTACCAGACTTGTTGCTATAGACATTGATATTCTTGTTACATTTTCATAACTATTTTAAAGGATTATGCATACTAGTGCAATGTAGAAGCATAGTGTTTCCTACTGTATTTTCCATATTTTTGAGATTTTGATTATATCATTTCATTCACTCTCTTTCTTTCTACTCTTCCCATTGAACACCTCATTCTCTTATAACTCCATGCTTTCTTTCATATATATTTTCCCCTAAATACATAAATGCCATATATTTAGTACATTTAATGTTTCTTGTACGTATATGATTTCAGTACTGGCCATTTGGTAATAAATTAAGAAGTCCTACCCTGCTGGGAAATGATCATTTCTTACACTTTCAGAATTCCTTAGTTTTTTTGTCTAAGGTTGAAGAACAAATGTTCTTTTCCCTTCCATACTAGCATGTCCAGTTTTGTTATGAATTATATGGCATATATTCATGATTTCTGCCTATTATTTCATTTAATGTTTGGGTCTTCAATTAAGAAAAAAAGCTACAGTCCCTGTGGCTAACGATGTCATGTATCTTTGAAACAACCTATAACCTCTGCTTTTCTAAGCCAGCACAATCCTTAACTACATTCTAAACATTTTGCCCTATACTCATAGACAAGTATAGTTCTCTTATCTCTTCAAGGAATCTTCTCAGTGCAACAGAGGCCATTATAGAAAGCTGCAATGTAGGTCAATATGCAGAATTATAGAATCCCGTCTGTATCTACTACACAAATCTTGTGCCTAAGGCTCAGGAATTATTGCTGACAAGGGCATTGAAAATTTGTGTCAGCCAGAGGATCAGAGGTTTGCTTTGAAATTGTACCCTAGTAATAACAAAAGCAACAACCATAAAGTCTCATTGACATGCTTGCCTAAGCATGACTTGAAAATGGATTACAAGAATAGACTGAGGGAAGCCTATGATTTCTCAACGTTTTTTTTTAAAGAACTAAAGGCAACTAAGGAATCTTGATTTCAGAAGAAATAGTCTCCCCCCCCCAAAAAAAAGGCATACCAATTGTTTATTCAATAAAACCAAATGGTCAACCCAGAATGTGTACATATAAGTAACATACACACTGAAAAATATATATGTATTTGAAATATATGTACATACGCACTATATATATGCATTTATATGTCAATATGTATTATGAATAATTAAAGAATAAGTAGACTTGATTTTAAAAGTGAGCATCGAAATTATGTGTGAGTGTTTATGGGAAGAAAGAAAGGGAGAATGACATAAGTATAATCTCCAAATATAAAAAAGTAATTAAGAAATTTATTGAGAGAAATAAAAAATTTTTATCACATGTGTTGTAGTAAGTTTCCCCGGCCCGTTTGGCACCAGAGTTTGTAACCTGGTGCACAGTGGCGGTTTGAGACCTGGTTTGCACGCCCACAAAGAAATGAATCACATGCTTATATCCTTTACACTCTTTGGCCCATGTCTTAAGCACATTACTAGCTAGCTCTTTTATCTTAATTTAACCCATTTCCATTTATCTTTCTACCACGTGGCCCACAGCCCGTGGCTTACCTGAATCCCTACATGCTGCTCCTTTGGGGGACAGATGGAGAGTGGCTGACTCCACCCTTTCCTACCTGCCTGCCCTCTGATTCTCCACCCACTTCTACGGTGCTGTACATAGGCCAAATCAGTTACTTTATTTACAGCATACAGAACATTCCACCACACACATGGCCTGATAGAAATGAGTTTTGGCCAGTCTGACTAAGACTAGTCTTTTTATCCACAAATATGAAACAGTTCTTTTTAAAATAAAATGCTATTTATTGATTTTTATCTGTGAACATTAGTGCTTTGCCTGTGTGTATGTCTGTGTGAGGGTGTGCATTCACTGGAACTGGAGTCACAGCCAGCTGTGAGCTCCCCTGTGGCTGCTGGGAATTAAACCTGGGTCTTTTGGAAGAGCAGTCAGTGCTCTTAAATTTGGAGCCAGCTCTACAGCTCCATGGAACAATTCTTTCAGGTCTTTCTAGTTATGGTATAAACTAGAAGTTCAGAAGGCTAATTTTTATTCTAAAATGTATGTAGAAGAAAAATTGACATCTTTTCATAACATTTTCCATCAACTCATTTAATGCTCATTGGGGGAAAAGTTATTGTTATACCTTTTATCATCAAGGCCCTGTGTTGCTTCGATTGTGTTCCTAGTTATCTCTGACTTTCAATACCAATGACACCCATCACTTCACCTATCCAATATACCTCTCAGTTTCCTCATTGTCTTCCTAGTTTTTTAAAGAATAGAAAGCACTTCTTGTTGAAAATATCTATTGTTGCCATCTTTACACTGACCATCCTATTGATCTGGCTCTAGGAAGTCTCCTCCTCCTTTGCCTGTGCCATCTCGTCCTATGTCCATACACTGCCTCTTGCTTAGATGATCTGGTTTCTCTGTGTATATCCTTCTTCAAAAATATTTTCTTAGAGCAATGAGAATGGCTTTGTAAGTTTAAAATATGCTTGCTTCCTAATGTTCTTAAATTGAAAACATTCACAGTCCACTATCTGTTGCCTGGTCTTACCTATTGTCCTCAGCTCACCTTGTCTTCTTTCCTTTTAGAGTGGGAACTTTTTCTCCAATCTTTATGTTCCTTTATGAAATCAGAGGATGCCTGACTTTTGAACTTTGAAATAAATGCTTTTATTTTCTTCTTGAACGTTTTTAACTCAATTTCTGGTGCCTATTGGCATCAGTTCATATGCCAAATCTTCAAAGAAATCTTTCTTGGCAACTCAAAGGTCCAAAATATGGCTCTGCCCTATATTAGCATTCTGTTGTCTCCATTTATCTGTCTACAGCAGACATTTGTTTCTTTATTGATGACACCCTGGAAATGTTCCTGAGTTTACAACATATGTGCAGAATAAAAAAGTATCATGAATTAGAAAAAAATGAGGGAGAAAACAGTAGGTTTTTTTTTTTTAATCTTCACTTCAATTAAAACCAAAACAAGTAATAGTAAAAGATAACTTGTGGACCTTTCTTCCTCAACCACTAGTCATATTTTAAGATGAGCTACAAATACTGAAAACACGTACAGGAACGTTTTAGATTTCTTTAAGAAACTTCTGCAACTTCTTCTTTTTTTTTTTTTAATCAAAGTCTAGCTCTCAAATTCATTTGAGATGAATTTGACCTTGATCCATGATGACCTTGATCATGTTTTAGCCTATCTCCATAGACATACCTCACCACACCTGGTATATTTATCTTCTTTCAAACATTTATCTTGGTTAATTAGTGGATAAGTAGGTATTACTCTTTCAGTCACTAGACTGTAGATTCCCTTCTGCTTACAGGACAGAATTTAGAACATAGCATGCTTACCTAAAAATTGTGCGATGATTGGGCTCCACTTTCAATAAGTTTCCTCTAAGTGACAACATGTGTAATAATATAAAAAAGTCTAAAAATGTTTTTATTTTCCTATTTCCTCAAAATTTGAAAAAGCAAAAAAAAAAAAAATGTATTTGTATCCCTACAGCTTATGAGCTATGAGACCTTTCACCAAATCTTTGACTTTTTCCAGCCTAGCGCATCCTTCTGCAAACACTGACATTGAACAGATCAGACAGTTCCTGGGGATCTTTCAATGTTACCAAAGTTAGGTTATAGTACAGCATGGATGGACATCAAGAATCAAGGTCAATGATATAAGTATAATGTCTGAAACCATAATTTTGAGCCTATAGTCATCACCTATTAATAAATAATAAATAATATCATATTGGTAATATATATTTAATTTTCAGAAGATGCTTTGTTAAGTTTACTTCTCATGTAAAATATTTAAATTGACAAATAAAATGTTTATATCTCATAATCCAATATTGTTAGGATTAAATGATTAAGACATGGAAAAGCTCTTTCAAAATTTCCAAAACTAATGTCATAACAGAAATGTTCACTAAGTTACTCTTTGCATAAATCACAATTTCCAATAAGTTGCTTCAGTTTAGAGTGTCTTATTTTATTTCTGAAGTTGTTCTTTGAACAAATAACCTTGACCAGAAAAATAATTACATTTTTTTCCAGTGGAAATGAATTATTTTTGTAAGTGAGCATATCCATAGGTGTTTACATATTTGACCTTAACTTATACATTTTGGCTCAAATGACTCAGTTGTGAATTCTTAAGCTTTATTGCTAATGAAGGCTTTTCTTGTAAAGAAGTATCTGTGAGCAATATCCTATGAGATAGATGATAAAGAACTATTTATCAATTCAAAATTAGGACTTTTCAAGCTGATTTAAGCAAAGAGTATTATGAGGGCAAACACTCATTTTCCTGACAGATTCTTATTGATGGACATATAGGATATTTTGAATGAAATTTAATTCAAATGAATCATTGCATGGAAGTAAGTCTTATTTTCATGACTTTTTCACCACCCTTTATGATGTGCAGATGTGAATCAAGTTCTTTATGGTTCATGACTGAATTTGCACCATTGAAATCATTTGATTTTCAGAAAATATTGACCAGAGACTATTGGGCCTGTGATGTGCTAATACATGGCAAGATGTTCTGTGGGTACACGGTTAATAAGAATGAAATGGTGGCTTAAATTACCTGGTACTTATTAGGTCCCATTTACTATTCCATATATGGAAGGATATTTGACTTTTCATTTTACTTGCCTTTTGATGGTGGAAGAAGAATATTGCTAAATCAAACTTCTTATTACAACCAGAAAGTTTTTCCTTGTATGTGTGTGTGTGTGTGTGTGTGTGTGTGTGTGTGTGTGTGTGTGTGTGTATGTGTGTGTATGTGTATGGGTGAGTGTGGGCAAGCGCACGCGTGTGCCAAAGTACATGTATGGATGTCTGAGGAAAAGTTGCAAAATTTTATTCCAGTCTTTCAACTAGACTAGTTGGGTCTAGTTGAAACTAGAATAGTGGGTCCTGGAGATTAGACTTCAGTTGTCAGGCTTAGCCCTTCAAACACTAAACCCCTTTGATAACCCCATTTGTTTTTTTTTTCTTTGTTTTTTATTTAAAACTTCTTTTTCATATATTTTTAGATCACATTCTTTTCTTCCCCTATGCCAACCAGATTCTTCCCACCTCCCTAACCACCCAGACTCATTCTCTCTCAAAACAAAACAAAGCAAAGCCCACAAATACAGTAATTGAGAATAACACATAGAAAGATAATTGGGAAATAAATGTTAAAACCAAACAAGTAATTGATAAAACTTCTGCATTTGTCTTCTGTTTGAAAACTTCCTCCTGATGTAAGCCATGTCCTGAAATGTGATTAATATATTAAATGTTATTCCATAGGAGAAAATAATTTATCTATTTGCAGAGAGAGTATCAACTGCAAATAGCTTTTTCATTAGAGATGAGACCCCTTATTACCTTTTCCCTGTGTCAGATCCCAGACTTTACTAAATTTTTTTCTATTTGCTGTTGGAGTCTCTGGGAGTTCATATGATATATATATATATATATATATATATATATATATATAATCAGCTCTGCTGTGTTTGTAAGGCACTATTTCCTTGGAGAATTCACCACTTCTGGCTCTTAAGATCTTTTTTTCCTTTTCTTCCTCATTGATTCCTGGGCCATGAGAGAAGGGATTTGATGACAACAACCTGTTTAGGACTTTTAATATGAGTTTCTGGCCCAGCCTATCCCCACAGTCCTGACTCACTGCTACTTGGCCTCCCAGTTTGACTCAGAGGCATATATTAATTACATGCTGTTCAGCCTATGGCTCAGGCATATTGCTCGCTAGTTCTTACAACTTAACTCATTCTATTAACCTATGTCTTGCCACATGGCTTGTGGCTTTACATACTGCTTCTCGAGCAGCTGGGTCTCATCTCTCTTGACTCTGTCTTCCTCCTTTATTTCCCACCTGCTTCTAAGACCAAAACAGTCCCTTTATTAACCAGTGACATTCACAGCATACAGAAATATATCCCACATCAAGGACTGAGTGATCCAGAGGTCCTCTTTCTCTGCACATTGTACAGTTGTGTGTTTCTGTGTTAATTCCAGTCTTCTACAAGAAAATGTTGTGCCAAGCAGCCTGAGTCTCAGCCTAGAGTGCCCAGTGAGGATTCAGGGTAGAGAGTGCTTTTGTGAGACTGCTGGTCTCACAAAGCAATGAGGTTGGGATAGAAGAAAAATCATAGGAACCAGTGGTATTATTTTATATTTAACAAGTGGAAATGTTTTAAATATAAAATGGCAAATACTGGCATGTAAGCTAGTTATTTGGAATGCTTATGGCTATTCATTTTATTTTTAAGAACTGAACTTAGTATGTAAAATAAATTAATGCAGAATATGAAAATAAGTTCTGTAGAAGCAAGTGCTTACAGCTTAGAAAATGCTTAAGGAATGAATTTAGTAGCTTCTCTGAATCTATTATTTCCTCTGGGCAGAGCTCTGACTTTACTTGGATGATTTGTTGAATTGTCTTAAAAGTGATTTCCAGCCCAAGACCAATAGTCCAGTATAAATATAGCTTTGGCTTTGGGCAGTTGTAACCACTTTGGCTGTCAGCTGACCTTTCTTGGTAAATTCAAACAGCACAAGACATTTTCTAGCCTCTCACTTAAAGCTTTTCATTTGTGCTTACAGCATTAAGGATAATAATTTTTTTTATGGTTTTATATAAAGTGATTTATTTTGTGTCTGTTCTTTGTGTTTTACACATTGCCTCATTTTATTGGTTGGAGACCTTTTTTTAGGATCCTAACATTCTAATGGCAAATTGCAAAATTTAAGCTTTTTAAAAAACTAACCTTTATTTTTATTTTATGTGTTTGGGTGTTCTGCCTTCATCTATATCTGTGCATTATGTGCATGCAGTCCCTGTAGAGTTGGGAATGGAGCTCTGGATTTACCCAGAACTTGAGTTACTAACAGCTGTAACCTACCATGTGGATGCTGGGAAATGAACCCTAGTCCTCCAGAAGAGCAGGCAGAGCTATTAACCACATAGTCATCTCAATAGCCCCTAATGCTTAGTTTAATGTAAACTTCCTCTGGCTTGTCTTTTCATCCAACAGAAGTTGTTTTGAACTTATCATGATATTATTTTCATACCTACATTATTTATTTAAGTAATGACTAAGAAAGTAATGTAAAAAGGAAACCTCAGAACAGACTTTGCATTTTTTATATTTGTTTGCTTTTGAAAATTAACTCTTAAGAAAGGAAAATATAGTTCTTTATAACCATTATTTTTTTTTTGTAGTTTTATATTATGGAAAGAAAAGCAGCAGTATTTCAAAAGTTTATGAAACTAAAGAAACGCTTTTTCCCTTGTCACTCCCAGTATTAATGTAAGAAAAGTTTAAATGAAGAAATAATTACACATAAAGATAGTAAGCATTAGTATGGGCATGCGATGATTACCTTCAGAAAACCCACACATAGGTATTTTCACACACATTTCATACAGGTATTCACCATTCACAATATACTCCATACACACACATAAACTCCATATGTACATATAATGTATTCTGCACACACACATGTAATCTATGCATACACACTCCACATATAAACTTATACATACTGCAAATTGAAATACACATTCACATAAAACCACACGTTCTCCATATATATCATACACCATACATACACTTTGAATTTATAGAAAACACACACACACACATATACTGGATATTTACACACTACATAAGAACATGCATAGACAGACACACAGGTTCACTCATTAGAAACATCTTCCCCTAGAATGTTTCATTACTTTGTGTTGCTTCTTATGGGAAAATTTTACCTAAAAATATGCAACATATCTTATTGAGTATCATAATAGATATCATAAGTTGTTTTGTCTGAATATATCAGTATGGCTATTGTTATATACTGTCCTCATTAGTTAAAATCCAGTCATATAAGGTAAGCATGGAAAAGACTGCAAATAGGAACTATTATCAGGCTATTGCCAGATTCAGGCATCAGGACATAACAGTCAGTATCTCTGACAATGAACATGAGAAAAATTAGAAAAATTTCTTCAAGGCATGTTGTTGGCAGGACAAGATGTTTGTGTACTTCCTCCCATCCATTATTGGATTATAAGGACATGGTAAGCACAGCTGTCTAACTCTGTGGGGAAGTGATGTCCTGTGTCTAGGGAACTTTCAACCTTTTTCCACTTGTGAAATCCTGTCACTGATTACAAGCGAGTTGCTTGTGCCTACTTCTAGTCCACTTTCACTTTGTGATTGGTAGAATTCTTTCCTCCAATTTATGTTTCTAGTCATATTTGAAAAGACCCAGGGCATGAGTCTCTTCTTTCTATGGAAAGAGACTTACTCATGTCTTATGACGGAACTTGTTCTAAGTTTTGCTCTCTTTGCATGTTTGGCAGCAAGCATGTTGAAGTCTCCTTTTTCCTTCTGTACTAGAATCTGAAAATGTTTCCCAGAGGACATGACAGTTATGAAAAGATAATTCTATCAATTTCTCTTGCTTTAATCACAATCGTTACATTCAAACATCTCAGTGACATTTTATGTTAGATTCCTCAAACCAATATGCCTAAGAAAAATATTATTCCTCTTACCCAAATTGACCATATATATAAAATGACAAATTCTGCCTATTCTTTTGGGAAGCTCTGATATATACGGGTCATTATTGACACATCATGCATTGTTACAGAATCTACTATGCTCCAATGATTTTTCCTGCCTACCATCATGTCACACCATCTACTTTGACTCTTCCTGATAAACTTCATTTAAATTCTCATAATCTTTATGATAATAGGCATGTGTGAAGTTTATATGATCCTTTCTGGTTTGCTCCAAACCGTCAATCTAATGCAAGTAAACTTCCCTTTGAGAAGGAAGGGCAGAATGTTGTCTCCATACATTTAATTATCCTCACAAGTATCACATGCCCCTTGAGACAAATAAAAATTATTAATTGGTTACATATTACATCATTTTCCTACTAATTATTACATAGATTTTAAAATTTTACATATGTGAATATTAATTAATTTATTTTGATTTTGATTTTTGAGACAAGGTTTCTCTGTGAAACAGTCCTGTCCCAGAACTCAATCTGTAGACAAGCCTGGACTTGAACTCACAGAGACCAGGCTGCTTTCAGGACTGCTAGGATTAAAAGAGTAAGCCACTATCACCTGGTTTCCCTCTTGGTCTGCTTTTTTTTTTCTGGAAAGTTGTTTGGCTTTTCAGATTGTTATTGGGATTTTTTTGTTTGTTTGTTTGTGTTTTATTTCTTTTATTATAATAACCTCATCTCTCTCTAGCGTGTAAACCCTGAATTATTTTTTTTGTCTTTTTCTGTGAAATATCTCAAATTTTTCAGTGTTATTTTTCTGTTCTAAGTATATATACTGCACAATATGGCTTAATATTCTTACAGTTAATATAGATGAGATAATTGCATAGGTTTTGTGATAGTTATTTTGTTTGTTTTTGTTTTATTTTGCTTTTAACCAAAATCAGTCTTAATGAGATATAACAGTATTCCTGTTTAAAAACAATGAGATTTCTCATTTTTAATGAATTCAAATTCTGAGTCCTTCTTTTCATGCAGGCACTAAATTTACTGATTCATATATTCTATGGTCACAGTCCTTGTCAAAATATGTCCTGTTCATCAAGCTTTCATGTGAGTAACACCAGAAAGTGTTTATGTTGCAAAAGGTTCTGACTTGGACTTTCTGGGCCTGGACTAAAGGTTTGGTACCACTCTCAGCCCCGTTTAGCCTCAAAAAATCAGACACAGCCTTATATTATTATTATTATTTATTTTTTATTGAAAATAAATATCAAACATTATATAAAAAAGCAAAACATTCAGAATAGATAACAAAAAACCTTACAGTAATAAAATTTCTCTTTTCTCTAAAATACATTAAAAATAAAAAATAAAATCTAAAGCTTCTCAAGCCAGGTTAGGCTCAGCTACAGATAAAGAAAGCACAGTAGGTCACAGCTAATGCCCACAGATGCACTATGGCCACCACAAATTTCTGCTAAGCAATCCTTCTACAGACAAACCAGAAATTTTGCTTTGTGTATGTGTGTGGGCTGGAGAGATGGCTCAGTGGTTAAGATCACTGCCTTATATTATTTTTATACTGATTGACCTGGGATCCAGGCATACAGCTTGCTAATTCTTTCATCTGACCTCAACCCGTATTGTTTAACCATATGACTCAGTACCTTTTCTCATAGCAGTATTTCAACTTTTTCCTTCAGTGTCAGCTGCTGTCACTGTCACCTGTCATATCTGTGGTGGCACTCTGGCATTTGTTTCTGTTCTTTCTGTACTCCAGGTTTTCTTAGCCTGATAGCTCCACCCACATTTCCTGTTTGCCTTTGGCCAATCAGCTTTTTATTAAACTCATATGCGGGACAAATATTTACAACATTACCAGCATAATCCCCCTACATTTCCCTGTTTTGTCTTTTTAATACAAATCCCCAAATTTAATATTTTTTATCCGATTATCTATAACAAATTATACTCAACACTGTAAGCAAACATCCATAATCCATTTTGGGGGAATGTGCATGTAGTTCTCTAGGCTACTCCCTGCTGAATGGGGCCACTGGCAATCCCATGGGTATCCAAAGAGTATTTAGGATTATGGATAAATTTTTAGTGGAGTAGTCTCTAAGGCTGTGTAATCTCAGCCATTCTCCTGGAAGTTGTTTTGGATGCAGAACAGAGAGAAAACTTCAACAGAGGTGCTCTGAAATGCTGAATCATCTAGGTCATCTCTCTATATTGGAGACTTTTCAGGGGGTCTTCCTCAATCAAACTTTATTTTCTTTAACTTGGAATACATCCACAAGTTCTCATTTCTTTTTTTCCTTTGGCCAATCAGTTTTTTTTATTAAACCCATAGGCGGGACAAATATTTACCAGCATAATCCCACTACAATTCTGTGTTGACCTACTTATTGTACAGTGTAAGTGTTAGATTTGTGTTTATGTTCTGTATGTTATAAAATGAGACCAACATTGGTAAACTCTAAGATAGAACTGTGGATTCTTGTGGATCTATGAGGGGATAGTAGCTTTGGCCACACTCTAGAATTTTTTTAGGAATAGTAAAACTGATATAAAGAATAGAAACACAATGTGTAAAATGTGGCATTTTAATATGCTTCTTTTGTTCCTTTCAAACAATAAGACACATATAAAACTATGTACTCAGGGCCTTAGAGTTTCACTATTCATATTTCATTAGTATGAATTAGATTTTATCATTTATTTTGTATATGTGTTTGGGTGTGCAGGAATATACCAGGACATAAGCTTGCAGTCCTGGGATACCAGGGATCAAACTAGGAGAATAGGGTTCTTGGTATACTACTGAGCCACTTTACTGGATTAAATTATGCTTATGGAATAATTAATCCAGAGTTATTTAGTATCAGGCATGAACAAAGGTATAAAGTATGCAAGTAACTTTAGAGTATGTGATTCTAAAATATTTACAAAGCACAAACTGTGGACTTTTGCTATGCAAATTTGTTTAGAATACCCATATTCTTTGAGTTAATATTTGGTGGAGTTTATTTTATTTGGATAATCCTTAAAAGAAAAAGAGAGAGATCCAGTAAATTCCATCAAACATTAACTCATTAAAATGACATGAAAAATCTTTTGATAAAAATTTGTGCTCATATCAAGCATCGTCAAATGTATTTGAATGAATAGGGAGCACTGGTTCTTTTAAATTCTTTGGTGAAATAGGCTTTTCCAATATAATATATATGGAATAATGGCCCAGCTATCCTTTCAAACATGTCATTACCCTGATGTTGAAATTTTTCCTAAAATAGTGTTGAATCTTTTCTCCCTTGTTGATTTACCAGGAATCCATTCCCAATTTCTGTAAATGATAGCAGTGAACCATCCAAAGGTCAACTGTGATTACATTTGTTTGTAGTTAATGATTATGGGTCTACCTTGCAAATTACCCAACTCTGCTTTCATTTAGAAACTTTCTTCATGCTTGTTGCTGCTTCCACAGCTGAGGAGAGTTGAAGGGCTGAGGAAGGGGTAGGAAGGTTACAGTAGTTATTAACCCATGGGTGGTTATATTATCTATTTATTAGTTTGTTTGTTTCTATCTTTATTGCATTGTTGTCTACCATGGATAAGGTGTGTGACTGATGCTCTGTGCAGGAATCACCAGGCTTGCCTATTCTTCACAGTGGACTTAGAGAAACCTCATCTTGGACCAAACGTTGTTACTGTTTTCAAAAAACACCAAACTCCCAATATTAGCAAAAGAATCACATGTTCCACTTCCCACTTTTAAACAATATGTGCTTATCCTAAATTTGTATTTGTGAATTAAAAATATATTAAAAATTACAATGGTATACTAAAAATACTTCCATTTAGTGTCTCATAAGGATATCTTACCAGAGCTGCATTGTGTGCTATATTGCAATCTGAAACACTATGTATTTATGTTTGTTTGTTTTACATAAATGAAACTTATGAAATCTAACAGCAAATTAATTGTAAAACATTTATTTTTGTGTGTGTTAGTTTCAGCTTTCTCTAGTTTACAATCCATAAGGTCACCTATAAAACTTTCTCATCATCTCATGTTACAATTTTTGTTTGTTGTTTTTAAGGTGAAAATTTGAGAAAAAATTGTTGGAGGGTATCTTCTACTTTCTTTTCTATCAAGTTCAGTGTAGCGGGGTTTATGTTGAGGTCTTTGATCCACTTGGATTTGAGTTTTGTGTAGGGTGATAGGTTCTGGTCTATTTGCATTTTTCCACACTACCATCCAGTTATGACAACACCGTATGTTGTAGATACTATCTTTTTTTTTCCATTGAATATTTTTGGCCTCTTTGTCAAAAATCAGGTATTCATAGTTTTGTGGGTTAATATCAGGGTCTTTAATTTGATTCCATTGATCCACAAGTTGGCTTTTATGCCAGTAACAGGCTGTTTTTATTACTGTAGCTCTATAGTATAAGTTAAATAAATGCAACTTCCAGATCTCAAAGCTGAATATTCCCTTTGGCTAGTCAGACTGTGTTAAAACTGGATTTATAATTTCTTATTTCCTTGAGCAGAGAGATAAACATACAAAGTATACACACACATA
Organism: Sigmodon hispidus; assembly: GCA_004025045.1. Classification (NCBI taxonomy): domain Eukaryota; kingdom Metazoa; phylum Chordata; class Mammalia; order Rodentia; family Cricetidae; genus Sigmodon; species Sigmodon hispidus. Next base: position 71,025 of record PVIH01000697.1, read on the forward strand.
CACACACACACACACACACACACACACACACACACACACCACAAAGAAAAGTAACTCAGAAAAGTGCATTTGTCAGTCTCCTAATTGGATTATAGCACCTTAATGATGCTCAGTCTTAACAGTCCTTTTGGCCCGCTCATGTGAAACAAACCAAATAGTTTGAGCTTCCACTGCTACCTCTTTTTTGTAATATCTGACTTTGTTCTTCACGATAACTTTATCATTTATTATCTGGAAAACAAAGACTGTGAGAACTTGTCACCATTTTTTAATTAATTAATTAATTCTGTATCCAGACCAGTTTCACCTCCCTCCTCTGGTTCAGTTCCCTCTCCCCATATCTCTTCTGCCCACACCCCATCCACTCCTCTGTTTCTGTTTAAAAAGAAATAGGCCTCCCATGAGTATAAACAAAGCATGGCATTTCAAGTTGCAATAATGCTCAATACCTCCTCTTGTATTTAAGCAGGTCAAGGCAATATAGTATTAAAAGCAGGTTCCCAAGATCCTGCCAAAGCACTAGGGACAGCCCATGCTTCACTTGTTAGGGGTTCCACAAAGAGGCCAAGCTATGGAACTACTATATCTATGTAGAGGGTTTAGTTTGACCCCTTATAGTCTCTCTGGTGTTGGTTATGGCTCTGAGACTTCTCCTGAATGAGTACAGTTGTTTCTGTGTGTTTTCTTGTGATGTCCTTGAGCCCTCTGCCTACTATAATCCTTCCTCACAGTCTTCAGTGGGGTTCTCTTAACTCTAATGTTTGCTGTGGACCTCTATTTGTTTCCATCAGTTACTAATGAAGGCTCTTTGATGACAATGGTGGTCAAAACCAATGTGATCATGAGACTGTCAGTTCAAACTAGGTTTCCATTATTGTTAGGAGGCTTACCTGGGGTCTTCACTATAGATTTGTAGGGTTTCTACCTGAATCTAACACCACCACCCTTCTAGGACTCTTTCTCTGTCTCTGTCTCTCTCTCTCCACTCACCTGCAACCTGATCCTTCAAGCTGCCTTTCCACAGGGGCCCCCAGTTCACCCAGGAGATATTTTTCTATTTCCCTTTCTCAGGGAAATCCATGTATCCCCTTTTGGGCCCTCCATGTTACCTAGCCTTTTGGAATCTGGAGACTGTAGCATGGGTATTCTTTACTTTAAAGATAATATCCCATTATAACTGAGTACATACTATGCTTGTCTTTCTGGGTCTGTCTTGGTTACCTAACTATGGATGCTATATTTCTAGATCCATCCATTTGCTTTCAAGTTTCCTGATGCTACTCTACTGAAAAATGGATGGAGAAAATGTGTTATATTTACACAACAAAGTATTACTCAGCATTTGTTTACTTTTGACCATTATATTTTATCAAATAGAAAAAAGATGAATGCATATGATTTCTGGAGTCTTTAAACTACATTAATGAATAATGATGCTTTTTCCCAAGTTGAAGACCTGGATTCTTTCCATTTGACCTACATGGTTGAAGGAAGGAATCCACTTCTGTAAGTTGTCTTATGATTTCCACAGGTATATATATACACAGAGACACACAATCACACATATACAAGCACATACTGCAGTAAATAAAATATGAAAATACGGACACTATCATAGTTAATATCTGTATATAAATTTAATGGTTATGTTAAACTCTCTTATGCTTCTATTTCATGTATGAATTGGAAATAATTAACAAGATTATCCATGAAATCCCCAGCAAAAGATTATTATGTGTTATGTATTTCATGGAAAATAGACTCATTTAGTTCTAATAATAGTTAATAATGAAGTTAATATTGCATTTCTCTTTCAGTTGGGCATAATGTTAAAATAAATTAAGGAATTTACCCAGTTAGCACAGAGTTCATAAAAACAGTTTGCATAGCATCAATATTCGTAGCAGTGGCACTGCTCTTCACTGTAGATTTGGGGTACTCTCATTCTTGTAAGTTAGGGGAAGTTGTCCTATACTTACATCTTCATATGTAAAAGTCATTGTTAGATTGTTGATATCAATGTTTCTCAACCTTCCTAATGCTGTGACCCTTTAATCCAGTTCTTCATGTTCTGATGACCCCCAACCATTGCTGCTACTTCCTAACTGTAATTTTGCATAGGCCATTGCACTTCTAGACAACCTACAGCCTTTACCTCTCATTTCCCAGAAGGCAGTTTCCAGGCAAAGTGAGAATTAAGATGCATGTGCCATTGTATCTGATCCTTTGTGGGTTCTGAGATCTCAACTCAGCATTAATCTTACAAAGGGAGAGCCTTATCATCACTCTGGTACCTATTTTTTATTATGAAACACAAGTAAGATTTATGACACTTATTAATATTTTATAAATTATTTTTATTTAATTTTATATAGTTCAGTCAAATTAAGTGTATGTATTAATTTAAATCTATTAAATCATTATAAATGAATCTAATTTAATGTATTAGTAAGAAAAAATTAACTAGAAAAAGCTAATGTGCTTATGCTTTATATTGTAAATTGTAAATGATTTAGAATGTTTAAGCAAATAATAGACAATAGTAAAATTTTTGTGATAATTAGATATGTTGTAATGAGAAATAGTTATCTAATGCCAAACAATATTATTTGAATTACAGACAATGAAAAGTTAAGGTGAATAAAAGTGTTTAATTGCAGATATTATTAAAAAAACCTGCTTTGTAAAAATTCTTCAGCCACCTTACACTATGAATATAATTAAAGGTTTTAGCCTGTACTTAACTGATTGAAAAGTTCTTTTTAATTAAAGGCCAATAGAATATTTTATTATGACTGTGTGGTATTTCAGCACAGTCTTTTTATCAGGAAATCTATGCATCTCTTCCCTAAAGACACTTCTGCCTGCAGATACATAATAACCACACTCATCAAATATGATGAGAGAATTGAAGTTTTTTAGTTAATAATGCTTGTACTGTATCTGTGAATGAAGTGATAGTTATGTATATTAAACATATTTTTATCATCTAATAGCTTCAAGTTCTTATAAATCATGTTGTAAGATTCAGAGTTCTAGACAAAATAAGTATTACATAAGTTTCCTATTAAATTTTGTGTATGCTGTAATAAAACCTGTTTTTAGTGTTACAATTTTTTTGACCTTAAAAAGTGATTGTCATACCAATAACTGATGAATTTCTCTATCCTGCAGGTAATTTCTTGAGGCCTTCCCTACAACCAGATAAACTTTTATTAAATATGAATACTCTAAATATATACTTAATTTGAAATATTATCACATAAATAAACAAATTTCCACTGTTTCTTCAAATATTCTCTCCTCTTTTCTATATGGAAAACACTCCCTTATCGACACATGTACATGCTGTGCTACCCAAGCCGTTGATTCTAACAGGGAGCAGAGAATGACACCAGGATGTTGATTCACAATAATAGAAGTTTAGTGTCTGACAGTTTGCTAAACTTCATCTCTTGGCATTGCTTTTATTAAAAAAAACTTAGAACAAGTAAATTTTAAAAATAATTATAAGATCATATGATTTTGAAAGATGTTTTAACTTATAGTATGTATGTGTGCTCTTACTTTAGAATTTTATAGGCTTAATTTTCTACAATATTCTTCAAACTTACTCTAATTCTTCCAATCAGTCCAGTATGAACATCACACACACATGACCCACCACCACACACACACCTGACAGTAAGATCTTAACTGTTAAAAGTGACAGTGAAGTGTAGATTATCATGCACTACAGAAACACCTTTTGTAATATTGGTAGTTATTTCTTTTTCTGTAAAATCTCAAATAAACATTTACCTGACTATTACCATGCTTACTGGCCTGGCTATTTAATTCAGTATTGGAGTATTCACCACCAGCAACACGTATTGGAAGGAAGATCAAGCATTTGGTTTAGTAAATACTTTATTCAGTCATTTCAATATATGTAAAGTATGTCAGTGATATGCTTAAATTAACTGGTACTTGAACTAATTTATGTCACATTGCTTATTGATTTGGGTTCTTTAAGCTTTATATATATAATTGTGTATAATATTATATAATTTAGATAAGGTTAATTCAGATAAATGTCATATTTACTAAATTTCATTTACTATGTTGTCTATAAACATGGATTTCACAAGTTCAGTATTAAATTGTTCATGAACTATAATAAAAGCTTTTTTCTATTGTTACAGTTGTTTGTATACAAACATACACACATATATGTATATACAGACACATATATTATTCATATACATGCTTCCTAATTTTTTCAACAGTGTATTGTGTGGCCCAAATTGGCCTCAAATTCAATATAGCTGAAGATGTCCTTAAAGGCTTGGTCAGCCTGGTTACACCTTCCATCTATTGAAATTATAAGCATGTACTACCATACCCACAATTAATTATTTTCTAGATAAAACAAATGCAGAAATTACAAATGCTTATTGGTCAGGAGTGTGAAGTCATATTCCATTGCTTATGGTTCTTTAATTAAGATGTTCTTTATAAAATGTATATATATATATATATATATATTTAATACAACTACCACAATCAGGGTACTAAATATATGTATCATTTCCACATTGCTTCTATTCTCTTTAAAAATTTTATACATGTAATTTTCATTCGAATTACAGTTGCCCCAGCCAGTTTTCTTCCCCACATCCTATTATCCTTTATATGTCCTTTCACAATCATATATATATATATATACATATAATTTTTCTGTCAATAGAAATCAAATTTGATGTGAAATTAATCAAAATACACCTTTCTCAAATAACACTTGAATTTTTTAAATATGCTGATTAATTCCTTTTTAAAATCTATTTTATGTGAAAAATAAAAGAAGCTGTATTTAGGGCCATCGAGATGGCTTACCAGGTAAAAGGTCGTACTGCCAAGCTTGGCGGCTTGAGTTTGATTCCCAGAACTAACATGGGGGGAGGAGAGAACAGACTTCTGTATGTTGTTCTCTGATTGATACGCACACATGTGCACAACTATGTATGTACAATAAGTAAACAAGTATTAGGTAATATTTTAAGTTATAAACATTCACATTCTAAAGGTTCCATCATTATAAATAAGGAGCATCTATTGATAATATCCATTTCTTCTGGTTTTTGATGTAAAACTACATCTGATAACTTAATTACACTGGCAACATTGCATGTGAACAACCAGACAAATAAACCAATAAGAATCATTTACTGTGTTAGGTGCCCTTGTGACTCAAAGTTCTAAACAAACTTTATAGTTCAATTCATAGACATACAATGGAAATAATCACTAGAGAAACAGAAAAAGTAAATAAAGGTTATTTTTGAGTACCCTGAATCTTATTTTCTTTTCTTGCCCTCAACGTGTGAGCCCGCCCTGTTATCCAACAGCTTTAATTTAATGTCACACAAAACATTTAAAAAAAAATAGAATGAGATAAATAGGTTTGATTTGTGACTTAGACAAATAGATCATCTTTAAAGGGCTAGTGATCAAATTACTTTAATTTTTACTTCAAGCATTACTTTATTTATTTATGATTCTCATAGCTGAACTGTCTGCTCACACACAGAAGCTGCACTGACTGTACAAAATTTTAACAGATTTTCAGAAGCATAATTTACACATCAAGTCTCTCATCTTAAATGTAAATTCAATTGTATTTTATTGAGTTTTCTAGCATTTACCACAATCTACTTTTAGAGCATTTCCATCCTCACATCCCACTCTTGTGCAAGACAGCCAGTAATCTGCTTTCTGTCTCTTCTATGGAGACTGGCCACAAACAGAGTCATATGTGTTCATTTCAGCCTTTTATTGTGCCTGTTTCAGATTATTCTTGTAACATTCTATCGGAATTTGATTCTACTTCCTGCTTCATCTTCTCCTTACCCCCCCTCCCCATCCCTCTCCTCTCTGTTTTCTTCCTGGATGGTACTTTTAATCATAGTCCTCAACTTGTGCTATTATACATGTCCTTGAGAATGGGAAATTTACAAGAGGCTTGATTCTATTTCTTGCTTCTCAGTACTTGAATATCCTATGCCAAGGAGTCACAAAGTCCATGCCTGAGGAGAGGGTTCTTTTCATTTCTAAGACTTGCTGCGATGTCGTTAAATGGTGAATGTGGGAACAAAACTAGCAAATTCTCTCTAGTATTTTATAAAGTCAGTGTATTTATTCACAAGGTCTGTGTTCATGACAACCTGTCTAAAGGTCTTATTGCTTAATACTATTGCATTAGACATTTAGTTTGTGGTCTAAGCATAGACATCATATTTTATGATTTATATGATTAAAGAAATCTTCAGATACAATCACACAGAGATTAATATGTTTATTTAAGCACATATGTAAACTGATGGCTGGACACACGTGATTAAACTTTTATTAATAAAATGTGAACATGTACTTAAGGTACATTATATTTCAATAAAATATTGTCATAATAAAAAAAAGAATTTTTGAGAGAATACATTCTAAGTTTTTTTCCCCTGAAATAAAAAGTTAAGAAAGCAATTAAACATATTTCATTAAGATAATAGTCCCCAAAGTCTTAATATATCAACAAATAAGTTCAGATTTTGGTCTGAATTTTTGAGAGGACATATTCCAAGTTTTTTCCCCCCTGGAATAAAAAGTTAAGAAAGCAATCAAACACATTTCGTTACAAGAATGACCTGATGTGGTAGGAGGGGGAAAGGACCTTGAATAAGGATATACAAGGATAGAAAGTGTGACTTCTTTATTCATAATAATAAAATAAAAATGAAAAAACAATAGTAGTTCCCAGAGTCTTAATATATCAACAAATAAGTTGAAATTTTTAGGCTTGAGGACAGTTTCTTATAACTCAATGTCAAAATTTCTAGGCCCACCCAGTAAGTGTTAGTCCTTAAAATTTTGGGAAGCCTCACAGAAATGGCTTTTCTGGCCTCAGCCCACACAGGAAACTGCCCAATTGAGAGTGAGACAGCACTGACTCTTCAAATGGCTGCCTGAGTGTTGATATTAAGTTGAATTGTCTAAAAAAGCCTCACCCTCAAGTCTTTACTAGACATTATCACACTGAAGCATTTCTGTGCCAATCCAAATCCTAAGGCCTTTCTGTCTGGGCAGAAGGAAGTCCTTTGATAGCTAGATGTCTTCCGTACATCTTCCATACATGTTCTTGGACTATATACTGTGAACAGCTGCTGCCTTTCTCCAGTGATCTAACTGCCAAAGTTTATTTTCTGTGTTCTCTGGAGGAGTCTTGTCAAACAAACATTCTAATGTAGTATACTTGGACCCACATGACATGACACAGGAGCTCTGTGCCACAATGCAGAGATCAGAGAACTGAGCTTACCCTGGACATAAAGCTAGAAATTTTGTGGGTGACTTGGTTTGGTCACTTGAAACGACTATAAAATTCCAGGCCATGTTATTTTTGGCTTGCGGTAGTTGTGATGGTTTCAAAGATCTCTGGGGTGACTTTGGCTCCTTTTATTATGCAGATAAATAGCCTCTGGCTTTCTTCTTCATATTAATTTCCTTCCCTTGGTGTTTTCTCATGAGAACTGTATTTATTCTTCACAATCTGACAAGGATGAGACTCTTCTAAGGAAGGTCATGTTGCTTCCCCTTTTTATATCTGAAAATAGAATTTCCTATAAATTCTATCTTTAAAACCGTTTTTCTCTTCTGTGATTTTAGCATGCAGTCATCAGATGCTATGAAACATCCCAAATACTTAACTTACAGATTTCTGCTCCGAATGATTTTAGTTTATCACTTTTAGATTATTATCCTCTGTATAGTTATTGTTAACTCTTCGGCATTTTTAAATTCTTTTTACTGTTTTTTTTTGATAAATACAAAATAAAGAAGGAAAAAAAAATTCTGGCTTTCATGAAGGCATGAACTTTATGCAGTAAAGTTATGTCACTATGTTACAAGTACAGTTTTTCCTCTGCACTCCATTAAAACTTCCTTTTTTTAACCTCCAACTCATCAGAATCATCTTCAACATATATTGTTTGACCAATATTTTACTGAGTCCTTCTGTAACCGTCTGCTACAATTCTGTTTTCCTGAATTCCGAATTGCCCTAGAATACGATCAATGTGATGCAGACCTTGTCTACATGTTCCCAGTTTTCAGCCTCTAACCATTTTTTATTCCCAAAGCTGATTCATTATCTATAGGCATTCACTAACCACAGTCTCAGTTTTGCTATCTTTTGTTTGTCCTTTTCCATAAAAACACAGAGAATGAGTAATTTGTAAGTTATATAAATTTTGTTTCTAACAGATTCAAATGATAAGATGTTACATATTAATTTCTAGCTCAGTTGGTGTCTGATGAGAGCCTTCTCTAATTGTGTTTTTATTATGAATAAAGTCATATTTTTCAGGTGTATATCCTTGTTCAGGCTCCCTTCCACCTCTCACCCCTTCTAGTCACTCTGTCTTTTCCACAGTGTCTTCTTGCTGCATCATCACATATCAGAATGTAGAATGACTGGACAGATTGATGTGCTTATCTTTATGAGATTGACTACCTGCATGTCTGAAGCCAACATCCTCATGATTTTCCATTCCCTAAAGTCTTCACATTTTAATACTTACACATGAATAGGAATATCCTTGTTCAAAGCATTGTAGTTGCATACTGAGTTTAATGTTGAAAATTTATTATTATTCTTCAGCATGCACAGTATATTCATTACTAATAGATTTTTTACTTTTTATTTTATAATTAATGGGGTTATTTCTAATGCTATTTTAATACTTCTGATTTGTAAATATCTCTTATTAAGAGTTTCTATAGTGAATTATTTTACATATCATTAATTTCCTGTAGAAATTTGTCCTATAGTGTAGGCTCTTGTTTGAGAGAAACTTATGTATTAGCTTTGTTTATGGCTCTATGTCAGAACACTTGAATTATTTGTAATTAGCAGAACAGAAATTTGTTGTACCACAGTTCTAAAGTCTTAGAAGTCCATCATAAATGTGATCAAAGTTGCTGAACTCCTCTTATTCTATTACAAAATCCTGGGAGTATAACATAAATCTATTTGGAAAAATAAACATTACATAGATCAGGGTAAAGTATGCCAACAGCAAAGGTCTTCTCACAATAATCACAGCAATCCATTTCATGAGGTGGGGCCTTATATGTAAGGTCTACTCCCTCTCAGTATTGTTACAGTAGGCAATGGTTATCAACTAAAATTTCAGTCAGCAGCAATGTACAAACTATATGATTTGCTTATTGTTAACAATTTTCTGTACATCCTTACACATGTCTAATAAAACTTTATTCTTTATAAATTTAACAATAAAAGACTTTCAATATTTTTACTTGTGTTATACTTAGAAATGTCTATTTTAAAAAAAAATATGTGTGTTTGTATTACCTTAGCATACATTAGATATATCTGGGAGTTATCTATGGTGGCTAACACTTTTAGTTATTAAACAAAATAAAATTGTAACTAATTAGTGAAGTTATATGGTTTTAGAGAAAATGGCCTATCAATAGAACAATTATAAAATGTTTTTATGAACTGTGTTTGGCTTTCAAAGAAGAACAGTGAGAAATAATATGTCCAATTTGTGAGTTTTAGTATTAATGCATATCTACTTTTTTAGCATTTGTGGAATTCAGCATCTGGAACGAATTGGCAAAAAACTCAGTCTCTTTGACTCCCTTTATTTCTGCATTGTGACATTTTCTACTGTGGGCTTTGGGGATGTCACTCCTGAAACATGGTCCTCCAAGCTCTTTGTTGTTGCTATGATCTGCGTTGCTCTCGTGGTATTCCCCATACAGGTAAACAGAGCCTTGTTAGTCTTTGTACAACTGTGCAAAGCCATGTAATATTAAACCTTCTTTATTAATAAAAAAATTTGTGATTGTTTATTTAATACTCTATTATAATACATGCTGTGAATAGATTAATGAGTTGCTTACATTATTTTAGGAATGCCTTCTTAAATTTTATTGGACACTTTTTTCCTTCCAAATCACAAGTGATAGTTCATATTTTGGTTTGATTATTTGACATGCTTTTTAAAATATGATTATCTGATATTAATAGTTATATATAATTTTAAAATATATGATCTTAGACTAAGAAATTAAATTTGGTAAATGAAAAAAAAGACATAAATTGCAATGGGTTAAAAGTTAATTTTTAACCCAAAAGTGGTAGCACATTCCATTTATCCCAGCACTTGGGAGATAGAGGCTGGCATATCTTTGTAAATTCCAGGCCAGCCTGGTCTACAGAGGAATTTCTAGGACAACCACATACATAGAAAAACCATTTTTAAAGAAACAAAAACAAAAAGTTAATTTCTCATGTCTATCAACTAAAGTAGTCTCTGGGAATTGTGTGTGCACATTATGAAGTTTTTGGATAATAGAGAGATTACAAATAGCAGAGATATAAACAATGATCAGTCTCTAATTTCTTGATAGAATGAACTCTGATAGCCCATAAGCGAACAAATGGAGAACACAATATAATAAATGAAAGTTAAACTTGCATGCTCATTCAACATTCTTAACCTGTGCATGGTATCATGTCTACCTCCCTGGCTTTCTGCCTACAGCACTCTTTACTCTATAGCTAGATGGGGCATTGTGGGTGTCAGTGCAGCATATTGCATCATGCTTCCCTGGACACAAAGCACATGGCCTACCCTCTCAGTGGCCTGATAAGTTATACTATTGAAATCATTCTAATGTGTTTCCTTAAAGAGCTGAAGCCACTGTACCTTGTTTGTAATCTCTGAAAAATCATGTGATTAGCCTGTTGTTGAAAGGGATACTGATAATTTGAAATTCAGCTATTTCAAGAGTAAGAAATGGCATGTACCTGATAACTATGGGGCACTGCATTGGGTTTTCACTTTCATATGTAGTGTTTTTCATTCACATATGGAAAATTCATTACAGTTTGAGCAATTGGCCTACTTGTGGATGGAGAGACAAAAGTCAGGTGGAAATTATAGTCGGCACAGAGCTCAGACTGAGAAGCACGTTGTCCTGTGTGTCAGCTCATTGAAGATTGATTTACTTATGGATTTTCTAAATGAATTCTATGCACATCCAAGATTGCAGGTAAATTTGAATTATATTATGTAGAATACTGAATCATGCCTAATATCACAATAACCAATAGTGCTGACTGCATTCTGGCAAAGTTTTATTTATATAACCACATTTTAAAAAGGTAAATGAATGACCATAAATATAAGGCGACACATAGAAAAAAATGTTGAAGGAAAAAAGTGCCTTGAGGTTCCCTTTAGTACCTTTCTAAAAGACAAGTGAGATTTGTTACTGGAGAAAGGATTTTATTTGACTTAAAAAATGTTATTTTCTCTCTTGGGTAAAGTATAAATGATACTTTTATAAAGCAGTGAATCCTAATATAAAATATGATAAAACAGTGAAGAAACCACCTTGAAAAGTTTAGTTAGAGGAAGTATTGCTGGTAGGAATGTGAGAGTATAATAGTTCCTTTTTGTAAGGTTTTACTTTTTACTTATGTGTGTGTGTGCATGTGGGTTTGTGTGTGCCTGTGTGTGTTCATGGCTGCAGAAACTATAATATTGTGTCAGATCCCTGAAGGTGGTGTGGTAGACTCTTGTGAACTGTTCCATGATCTGGGAATTAAATTCAGGTCCTATGTTAAAAGTGTCTAGCATGCTCACATGCCAAGCAATCTCTCCAGTGCCTGGAAGTTTCCGTTTGTGTATTCATTTTCTGGAGTGTGAATAAGCATTATTGAGACAATGTATATTTAGATAACTTTTTTTCTAATGAAATTGTTTCAGTTCCAAGAAGAAATAGTATATTTTTCTGAATGATTTGTGAGAGTAAATCCTTGGACAAAACTGAATATAAGTCATAAGTGATGTCTAAAGTACATAGAATTTTGATTTAACACTGTTTATTCCTATCTTGTGTTCTTAGACTTTTTAATAAACTTTAATTTTTTCTACAAAAATTATATACTATATTTAAAAATTAAATAAAATTAATTTATAATAATTAAGTCTATATATTAACAATACGGAGATTCTACATACTAAACATTTTTGTTGTAGATATATATTTTAGGGAAACCTCATAAAGAATAGTTTCCAGAGAGGCCAAATTCTTGTAGATTAGTCTGTTTACATTTTGAATGCATTTCCAAGGTCCCTAAGTGACAGTATACTTTGAAATCTTTTCATCTCAAATCATTTTTTATTATTTATTTTTAACAAACCTACAAACTCCCAACAATGCAAATATTCATCAGAAGTTGCTCCAATGTAGCAGTCTATAATATATTAATTTGATGATTATGATAAAGTTCAGTCTAAAAGCAACATGTTGAAGGATGAATTGGCTCTTTCTTTCTTTCTTTCTTTCTTTCTTTCTTTCTTTCTTTCTTTCTGCCTTTCAGTGTATATTTTACACTCATTGTGCCTTGCTATTGAAACTGAAGGAGTGTGTAGTGTTTACGCCATGATCTCCTGTCTCTGTGGTCCTGATGCAAGTGAACTAGCTCGGGATGACCAATGTTTGTATTTCTCACTTTATGTTAATCACAGTACAATCTGACTTTATTACCAAGAAGTCATTTCAACTTGATCATAATCAACGAAATTTTGAAAATAATATTCTGTGTACTGCTGTAGGATTACGTAAAGTATGATTGCATTTATGACATTGCCCATTTTTATATTGAATAGGATTATTATGTGGTAATTTTGTGTCCTACGGAGATGGATATTCAAGTTCGGAGGGTGCTACAGATTCCAATGTGGTCTCAGAGAGTGATCTACCTTCAAGGCTCAGCCCTTAAAGATCAGGATCTCCTGAGAGCAAAGTAGGCATCCTCACCACATTCTTTCTCTCATCTTTTAATTTTCAGTTCTTCGGTGACTTTTCTCTCATAATTTTGTAAGATACATTTCACACATATTTAAATGTAAAATTTAGCTTTGTCTTAATAATTATAGAATAATAATTCTAGAAATATAGACTCTTGTTTCCTATTTTTGTTTTAGGACAGATGTCTGGGATAGCATGTCTACACCATTCAATGATAAGTTGTCATGATAGAATTGCATTAGCTGTTAGAGATAGAGAACTGGTGTTCAAACTTCCTATTAGAGAAGACTCCAAATTTCACAATTCTGATTTTATTTAAAGAGAGACTTAAGACTAAATATTATGTGAGATATCAAAGCATGAGTCAGAGTTTGAAATTGAAGGAGGTTGCAGCATGTACTCAGCAACATCTTTTATATTGCGGAGGTCAAAGTCTGAAGAATCCTCAGAGCTGGAGGAAACAGAATTCTGCTTGGTACTGTGGAGTTGCCCTCATATTGTCTACATGCCTGTTTATAGGGCTTAAAAGATGACAGGGTATAACCATTTATTGTGGGCAGTTAGTCTTCTAACCCAGAAGCAGAGTGAGGGAATGGACTGGAGTCATCATGTGATCAGGGTTAACACAAACCAATTTGCTTTGTTTCAAAACCAGGAGAATCTCTAGCAGGCAGGATGCTTTCTGCTGCTTTTAAAGATTTAAGCATGTCTTCTCTTAGTTTTTTCTTGGATGCTTTAATGTGTTGTTTTTAATGTAAAGGTTTCCTCATCATAGTTGATAAGCTAAGACTTTCTGTTTGTATGACTCACCTAATATATAAAATGATTCTTAAGTACCCAGTAGTTGTGAATCTGACATTTCTTTTGATTTGTCAACAGGGAAATAAATGTAGATTAAGTCTGTTTTATTTAATGATTTAATTTAAGAAACACTTCAGTAAGCAGAAACTTCCACAATAGAATAAATGCTAAATATGGGAAAGCTAAATACCTTACAAGTATAAGTTTTGTAGTAATTTACTAATTACTGCAGGTGACAGGTTTACAAACAGTGGAAAATTTCCAAATTTGCACGTGAATTGGAAATTTGACATTTTCTGTATTGATATTTATATAATTATTAGGAAACATTGCCACATTTACATCTTCTAAAGCTCTACATTCTTTGGTCTGTATAAATCATTCTCCTTAAATTACTGTGAGTTAAAGTTCTTTACATAGCTTGTTCTTGGTGTGTTGATATGCATGTGTGTGATGGAAACTTTTTATCTGGGAATTGATTCCAGTCTATTTATTTTAATTGTAAGTATCTCAGACAGATTCTATGTGTCATTACCAGTAGTGAAATGATTCTCCACAAAAGAGTCACATTTACAGAAAACCCTCCATGTCAATTAGAAATTTATAAATTGTAGAAAAGCGATCACAAGAGACTGTTGGCCAGCTAGATTTGTTCAAATAGCTGGGCTGAGCAGAACATTTTTTTTTTAGGGTGAAAGACAATCTATTGTATGTACATTTCTAATCCTAATTTTATATAAAGTATTTGGGATTTAATGTTAACTAATACATTCTTCAGCACAATTCCTCATGCAAGGAACAAGGAGTAGGAGTCTCCAGACAAGTCCCAAAGGTCAGTTGCATGACTTCACTGCTTTCCTGAAAATGACGCTTAGAGAATGTTGTCCAATACCAGTGTTATTTAGCAATCATGCCTCAATGTTTTCTTTAAAATTGTTTTGTTTGGATTAGTTTCCTGAGCTTTTTGTCTCCCTTATCCAGTAAAAATATTTTTTTTGGAAAATCTACCTTTATCACAGTGTATCAGAAAGATAAATCATTACTCATTTGAAAAATAGACATTCTTATGTTTTAAAATCACTACTTATGAAGGACTAAAACATATGTTTTAGTTACTAATTTTAAGAATTGGAGAACATTATCATGAGAAAAAAGGGGTTGGTACAAAAGGTTGAACAGTCTCCTGGAAACACAAACATACAGTGGAGTTTGACTTACAACCAGCAAGCATATCTGTTCTTTCACTCTGAGTAGTAGCAACTGAGATGAGTTATCCATAAAATAAAGATCTGCAGCATTCCTAATTTGTGTAAAACACGTAAATGAAAATATAAAAGCTAAGTTGTACTACTCTTTATGCAATAAGTTCTGGAACTCTATAACTGTGCAGGCTGTTTTTCTCACAAATGTAGTCATGTTCGGCAAGATGTCCAACTGTCCTTTAAGCTTTAAGGACACACCTGTAGGATGTGGACCAGGCAATGACACAGTCACTTCAGCAGCATTTCGGTGCGGTTACTCTGTTTCCTGTCTGTGTTTAGGATGGACAATGCTGAGGCCTGTTTCATACTGAGCAGTCGCTGTGAAGTGGACAGAACATCATCTGTAAGTTTCCTGAAACCTACTCTGTAAACCTGGGTATCCACCATGCAAGGGTTTCTCTTTGTTTGTGTCAAAACAAACTAATTAAAAATGAAAACAAATAAACAAGAAAACAAAATACAAAAGAAAAAAACCTACCATAATGAAACGTAGTAATGTTAAATTTTCACTAAAGTTAAGCAATTATTTATTAGCTATAGTTATTTTAATATTAAAAACATTGTCCATTGTGAAAATTCAGTGACTAGAGAATTACTTTCTAGCTAAATATATCCTACAGATAGAGTTCTGTTAAGATGGCCTAAATTTCCCCAACTCCAAATGAAGGCAGATGGCTCAAGCAGATTATAATGGAATCAATTGGGGCATTTCTTTAAAAATATATGCTGTTTTGAATTTTTTAAGTTAGCAAGCATAAGGAATATAAATATTCATTGTTTAAAAAGATACGTAGGGATCAATTTGTTAATAATAGAATCTCTATGGTGAATTTCTTATGCCCAGTCTTCTCTAAATCAAACTAATCTACGAGAATTACTGAATTCTAACTTCAGTTTTCTAGGAGATAGCTTAACTGCACATTGTTATGTATAAACTTGGATTACTAAATGATAATATGGATTTTATGATTTTTAAACTCTTGTTGTGGAGTAGGGACATATATACATACATATCTGTATATGTATGTATACACACATATAGATGTATGATTATGACATGGTTATTGCAATTTACTGGAACTTCTACTCATATTTTTATACATTTAAAAATTATTCTCATTCTTCATTAGAAGATAATTCTTCTAAGTTGATTCTATATCCACAAAATTGATATGTTGAAGACCTTACTCTTAATGTCTCAAGATTTTAATTTATTTAGAGATAAGGTATTGACAAATTTTAGGGTAATAATGAAGACACAATTATAAGTCTCCACTCAAAATATTGGCATCTTTTACAAGAAGAACATTTTAAAGAATGCATCTACACTAATAAGAGTTTCAAAGGAACCTTAAAGTGAATCAGGAAGCAAAACATATGCTTAGAATGGGCTGGGCTCTCCCCTCGCCACTCTGGAAGGAGTCACATTGTCACCACCCTGAGTTCAGACTCCAGCATCTGAATGTGTGAGACATTTGATGTCTCTGTTTAACCTGAGTTTATGGAGTTTTATTATAGCATTCCAGAAACTAGATCAATAAAGCTCTCAAATATTTCTTTTATATATGATTTTTAAAACCTTAGGGCCAAAGAGATGGTTCAGTGGCTATCTGCATATACTGCTCTTACAAAATGCCAACTTCACCTCCCTGTAGTTTTTTCAAGTGGCTCAAAACTGTAGGTCCAGCTATATGGATATTTCCAGACATGTACACACACACACACACACACACAGTATACATGTGCCCATAAACACACACACAGCACACATGTGCCTATACATACATACACAGGACACATGAACACAAACATACACACACACACACACACACACACACACAGCACAGCACAACACACATGTGTCCATACTCATACAGAACGGGGTGGAAAGACATACACACACAGACACACAAATTAATGTTAGAATTTAAAATGTCATTACTCCTCATTTTTTAAATATATTACTTTATTTTAATTCAGACCTTTCTTACATCATGTAGCAACTTGAGATTTTCTAAATATTTGGACATGAATGTGCTCCAGTTAGATCTGATAAAACCGTGAATTTGAAATGAATATTTTCTTTTTGGTATGTTCATTATTGTTTTACAGGTAGTTTTCAATCTTGTTCACATGGCTTTTTAATTTTATGATTTTTAGACTCTTTGAGGAATAGGAACATATGTACATATATACATAAATACACACACACACATATACATATGAGAGCAGTGAATGTATATTAACTTCAAGAGTTACTTTACAACATGAATTTGGGAAGCTTTTAGTGAGTTAAATGCAACTTGTTTCTTCCCGATTGTAATAGATTGGAAAGGAGTTAATAAAAATAACCATAACGGCTAAAAGTTAAGTAGACAAGCCAAAATTGTAGAATTCTGGACTAGAAAAAAAAATAGATAGTGGCAACATACTCATCCACAGGAAGTTAAAATTCAGATTTAGAGGGGAAATGTATCAGAAGTGACTGCTTTTGGCAAGAGGACCTCAAAAACCAGGAAAGAAGATGTCAGGTGCGGCTTAAATTGGGGCCGTATGTAAGTTTTGTTCAAAGACAGGCAAAAAAACAGATTCTCCGAATTTCTCCATATTTTCATTGCTAGTTACTTTCTGAACCTTGAGAAAAGAGGTGTTTTATTTAGGCAATTTGTTCTGTTTGTCCACTCCTTTCTAAATTAGAAAGTAAATTTGGCAAGCCTAGGTACATGCTATATCTCAGTAGATTGAGAAAAAATTGCTTTGTGTGTTTTACATTCTTCTCCAAATAAACATGTCTTGGGGAAGTGGTCTGTCATAAGAAAAAATGCTGAACACGTAGATTTTTGTGTGTGTGTGTGTGTGTGTGTGTGTGTTCATGCACATGGGCAGGCATTTATATGTTCATATGAGTATATTAAATAAGAAATCTCTGATATAATATGCGTGTACCCTAAGGTGAAACCATATATAAATACCACCCTAGCAAGATTCTTTTCTTAGCATTTTTTGGTTTTAAATGCTTCTCTCTTATTCAATCCATAGAAGTCATTGGACATTTTAGAGAACCTATAGTGATAACAATAAAAGAAAAGATAATGAATGTACACAAAATTCATATAAAAAAGAAAAGTCATGGGAAACAGAAGAAACATATCACAAATGTGGAGCAAGAAATTATTTGTACAATATCTATTCAGAAGATATTGACATTCAATAAACACCCTGAGTGTAATCTGAGATTACAATGCCATTACCAAATAATAAGAATCTACAACTGAACAAAAGAAGTCAAATAACCGAAAACATTTGGCTATTGTCTAAAAAACTCTGGAAATCAGGTATCAAATAAGAAAAGGAAAAACTAATTGGCGCCTCTAAGGTTAAACTTTAAAATTCTAGACCTAGAAAGAAATAGACTACATAATAAAACCCTAAAGGAAGACTAATCTCTGAGAACATTATGTTTTCTCACCCAGGATTAAGGTAATGAAATAATATCTATATGTTAGAAAGTGAAGAGAGAGCCACTAATAACCACATTCCTCTGTGACTCCCAACAGGTCCAAAATATAATGTCAAGCCAATATTATTCAATTTGAAGTTAACTGTATATATGTATATACACCGACAGAGTTCTAAGAGCTAAAGTTAAAGAACACAATTCTTTTCAAATTTCTGGAAAAAATATTTTCCATATAGAATTCTATATTCTAGGAATTTTTCTTTTGTCAAAAAGGAAAACAAGGAAGGTAAATGGGAAGTTATTGAATTTTGAACAGATTAGTTTTCAAATAGTATTTAACTTTTGGGATGATATTAAATATGTGGTTTACCAAAGTCTAAGTGTGAGCAAAGCAAAAATGAACTTTGATACCCAACAACCATGGTGAAAGTAGGCTTTCCCCTTGCTACAGAATAAGCTGGTCTTGAGCCAACAGCTATGCAATAATTTCTATTTGCAGAGTCACTTAACAGCACATGGAGGACTGCCTATGGACAACTGTTAATTTGCTATTCTTTGATGTGGTTGAACATACTGAAAACAGATTTCTGCTTTGCAAATGGTACACACAGAATGTGACCTATTCAAACTTAGAAGTTGATGCTCTACTCTGGCTGCCATATTGTCACAGTTGACTTGTATTTAGGCACAGGACTTATAATTAGGAAATAAATTTAAAAGGAAATCATTAAGGATGGCTCCTCATCCAGTGGTTGTTTTTTAATACTAATGACCACTACTATAGGACAGCCTTGTAAGGACCCAGCTAAGGAAGGTAGGCTGACAGGGAAATTTATGCTTTTGCACATTGGTATGGACTGTGGTCCCCTGAAAAGTAAAAATAAATAAATAAATAAATAAAAACTTTAAAAATTTGAAATTTCCCTTATTTAAAAGCCACTATGTCTGGAGTACTTTGCTATAGCTGCCTAAATAGTGAAGATATACTTTGCATTTGTGATTGGAAAAACAAATACATAGAGTACAGTACAATCTCAAGAGGAAATGAGCTACTCCAGATTAAAATAGAACTGTAAGTTCTCCCTGCCTTATCAAAATAAGTTGCCAGCACAGTGAACACTCAATAGCAATTACATCTAAATTAACTTTGAACTCTAAAGATGTGAAACAAGGTAGTTAAAAATGAGGTCAAGTTAGGGAACACAAAATTATTTTTCTGTCATGGAAACTCGTAGATAACATATTAAAGGGAAAAAATTCATGAAATAGGAACTAGTACTATCCAAATTAAAATTAACAATAAGAAAATCATCAGTATTATAACTTTAAAGTAAATGTTGCTTTATATAATAAGATAGCTCAGTGGCTTGAAAAAAATGGACCCCAAATTAAGTGGCTTTATTAGGAGATGTGGCCTTGTTGGAGTAGAAGTGGCCTTGTTGGAGGAAGTATGTCACTGTTGGGGTAGGCTTTGAGGTCTCATATATGCTCAAGTCACACACAGAGTCTCATACCACTTCCTCTTGCTCACAAAAGGTATAGAATTCTCAGCTACCTCTCCAGCACCATGTCTGCCTGCATGCTGCAATGTCCTGCCATAATTAAAATAGAATAAACCTATGAAGATCTGAGCCACAGCCTCAATTAGATAAATGTTTTCCTTTATAAGAGTTGTCATAGCCATGGTGTCTCTTCACAGCAATGGAAACATTAAGACAATTGGAAAGTGGAGGCTGCTCCTATATTTTATGGACAATATAGAAATTGTGCCAATTTCAAGTACATATGCAAATATCTTTAATGTTCTTAGTTAATAGAATATTGAAGGTGAATTTGCTTCTGTAAAACTTGATCTTACAAGGAGCACTTCATTTGCAGGATATAAAGGAGTTTCTTTCATTACAGCTTTATTTACATTAAGAGACCAGTAAAGAATCTACCAGGATTGGATGCTGAACTAAGCCATAGTGGGACCTTGGGACCTCCTGCCCTTGCTAGGAGGAGATGGGGAGATGTGGAGAAGAGAGAGTGACTGGAGGAGGTGGGAGGGGGAAGGGACCTTTAACAAGGATATACATGGATAAAAAAATGTGACTTTATTTATAATAAAAATAAAAATAAATAAAAAAGCAGACCAGTAAAAACAGCAGATAAATTAGCAGGGCAGCAGCATCTACATTTCTATATGATCTTGTATTTTAAGATGTAACTGTCATCCTCAATCTTGATGGGCTTTTTCTGTTTTATTCACAGCTACAAAGTTACAAAAGAAGCTAAGCAAATCCTGGTAAAATAGATAGTATACCACATGTGATCTATGGTTTAATTCCCTAGGGAAAAAAATACCCCACAGTAATAAGTACCTGGTACATTTATTGGCATAAGTTAATCCTTCTAAATCCAGGAGGTATTGTTAATATTATAGTCTAGGCCTGCAGAAACAAGGAATATAAAAAGAGCATCATTTAGGTCCTGGTAATCCAATGGAATTTAAGGGCAATACAAAGAAACAACACACACAAACATGCATGCATACATGAACACACTAAAGCAACAACTTCTCTGTTTCTGTGTCTTTTGTTTCAATTTGGGCAAAAGGAGACTTATGGAGTGTCTATGCCCTCTGACAGGGAGAAATTTCTTATAAAATATATGACTACTTTTCAGGAAAATGTATTTGGACACACCAGTGCGTTTTTATTCATCTCTTTTTAACACTATTTTTCTGTCCCAGGGAAACAGGGGTAAGCAAATGCTGCAAACCAGAAAGACTGATGTAAAAAGTTATAAAATCTCATAAATTTATGTTATATCTACATTATATATCTAGTTTTATATATCTAGTTATATCTAATTATATATAAATATATTGCTTGATAACGAATGTCTCATATTTTGAAGTTGTATGTTACTTGTCAGGAAAGATCTGGCATAGTCACTTATGCAAATGCTACATTATAGTCAATAGAGAGACCCTTAAACAATTCCCTTATCTTGCAGCGCTCCTTCAGCAATGGGATAAAATGCACCAAGAAGAATTGAAAGCAGTGATCATTAATACTTTGACAGTTAATAAACATATATTATTATGTTTTGTAAAAGAACTATACCTGATTATTTTTTTTTCCTAAAGTAGATGGTAAATACATGGGGGTGTGATCTACAAAAGTTACTACAATTGTTGAAGTAAATTGCTTTTATTTTCTGTGTGGTAAGTGCATAAAAAGAATGAAATATGCTTCCTTCATGATTTTCTAATCTCACTATAATATAATCATTTTATTGTCAGGAATATTTTATTTGATTCAGAGAATAATCAACTTTGTTCATTCTATAACTGATCATGTTGGAGTCACTGAATTTTCCATGCTTCTAGTGGACAGTGAGTTTCTTAGAAAGGCTCAGAGACATGAGAACAATGATATCCTCTAACCTAAGTTAATATATTTTCCTTGGCTAAGGATGATAGATCTCTATAATTCAAATCAAATTTCCTATTCATATATATGGAAAGCATATCTGAAATTTAAGGAAGTTCTCTCTATATCCTGTATATAGTCAAAGATCATTCCTAGGCCATATCTTTACATACTTTGACTCAAGCTGAAAAATCACAAAAACTCTATTAGAATGAAAATGTAGGATCATATTTAACTGACTTTCTTTTTGTGTCTTTCTGGCTTCTTTATCAAAAAGCATGTGCCCATAGGTGTATGGACTTATGTCTGTGTCTTCAATTGGATTTCACTGAACAACATCTCTATTCTTATGCCAATATCATGATTTTTATTATTATATAGCTCTGTATACAATTTGAATTTAGGGATGTTGAAACATCTAGCAATTCTTTGATTGTTCTGGATTGTTTTAACTATCTTGTTTTTGTTGTTGTTTTGTTTCTTTTTTCTTATTTATTTTATTTATTTTTGAGTAAAGTCTCATTTTTTATCCATGTATCCCATTGTTCAAACTCCCTTCCCCCTCTGGCCCCTCCCAGTCACTCTCTCTTCTCCCCATCTCCCGATGTCCTCCCCAGCAAGGACAGGAGGTCCCAAAGTCTCAAGGTGGCTTAGTTCAGCATCCACTCCAGACAAGTGCGATTTCCTCATCCTAATATCAAGACTGGGTCACGTATACCTCTGGAGGTAACAGGCTCCGAAGTGCTGGTCCGAGGTGCTTCAGATCCCAAGCTGTTCAGTGATTATGGTTTGCAGTTTGGGAATGCTTTGCTTTTTGTTTAAAGTCCACTAATGAGTGAGTACTTTGCCTGCTTATCTTTCTGGGATTGTGATAACTCGCTCAGGAGGATATTCTCCAAATCCATCCATTTGCCTGCAAATTTTAGGATATCATGTATTCTTACTGCCGAGTATGCGCTCCTTTGTGTACATATACCACAGTTTGTTAATCCATTCTTCAGTTTTGCTTGTATATGAAGTTGAGACTTTTGTTCTGTAACGAATTGTGTTGGTGTTTTCATCAGGATTGCATTGAATCTGTAGATTGCTTTTAATAATGTGGCTATTTTCATTATGTAAATTACATTGATCTATGAGCGTGGGATATCTTTTCATCTTCTCATTTCTTCTTTAATTTCTTTTCTCGAAGAATTGAAGCCTTTTGTTTAGATTTTTAAAATTTTTTAAATTATGCTTAATTGGTTAAAATTGTCCCAAGACATTTATATTTAAAAGATATTTAAAAAAATTACTTCCCTGAAATTTTTAGTACCCTTTGTTGTTTGTATATAGGAGAGATAATGATTTTTTTTAAGTTAATCTTGTGTGCATTCTTTGTGCTGAAATTGGTTATCAACTGTAGGAGTCCCTGGTAGATTTGTTAGGGTAGCTTATATACAGATCATCTGCAAATAATGACACTTTAACTTGTTCCTTTTCTACTTGGATCCCTTTGATTTCATTCAATTATCTTATTGCTCCAGCTAAAAATCTCAAGTCCTGTACTGAACAGATATCTAGTGAGTCGATAATCTTGCCTTGTTCCTGATTTTAATGGAGTCAATTTGAGTTTCTCTCCATTTAATAAGATGTTTGCTATAGGCTTGCTGTAAGTTGCCCTTATTATATATGTCCCTTTCTTCTCTAATCATTCTAGGACATTTTTCTAGGGAGAGGAAAGATTAAGGTTCAAGATTGAGTTTTTTCTGTTTTGCCCTAGCTGTCTGGAACTTTATTTGTAGTCTCTGCTGATTTCAGAGAGATCCACCTGCCTCTGCCTCCAGAGTGCTGAGAGTAAAGGTATGGGCTAGTATGCCTGGCAATTTTATGAGTTTTATCTTGAAGAGTTGTTGATTTTTGTAATGTCTTTTCTGCATGTAGTGAAATAATCATGTTTTTCTTTCAGTTTATTTATATGGATGATACATTTATTGATGATCATACTTTTTTTGGATTATTCAACTACACCTTTTATGAGAAAATTCTATTCATCTGCTGTAAATATGAAATCATTTTTCTTTTGGGATAACTATCAGCAAGTATGCTTTGGCAACCTCCCAAGAAATATATTTCATCTTTCGATGAAATAATAATGTGTTTACTTAAAGTCCACTAATGAGTGAGTTCATCTTCTGCTTATCCTTCTGAGTTTGTGAGACTTTGCTCAGGAAGATAGTCTCCAAATCCATCCATTTGCCTGTGAATTTTAGGATATCATTTTTTTCTTACTGCTGAGTAGTACTCCATTGTGTAGATGTACCACAGTTTGTTAATCCATTCCTCAGTTGAGGGGCATCTAGGTTGTTTTCAGGTTCTTGCTATTATGAATAATGCTGCTATAAACATAGTTGAGCTAATGCCTTTGGAGTGCAAATGTGCGTCTTTAGGGTATATGCCCAATAGTGGTATTGCTGGATCCTTGGGGAGATTGATTCCCAGTTGTCTGAGAAGCCAACATACTGCATTCCAGAGTGGTTGAACAAGTTTACACTCCTACCAACAATGGAGGAGTGTTCCCCTTGCTCTGCATCTTCTCCGGCATAGGCTGGAGAAGATGATCATACTTTTAACTGTCCCTCCATTCATTTGTTGAAGCTCATTCAATCATGATGAATGATCTTTTTTATGTGTTCTTGGATTCAGTTTGCAAGTGTATTATTGAGACCTTTTGCATCTATGTTCATAAGAAAAATTACTCTATAGTTCTCTTTATTTGCTGAGTGTTTATGTGTTTTGGCCATTATAAGATTAATGAGGGTTGTAGCCTCATAAAATTAATAGGATGATATTCATTTTGTTTTATTTTTTGGAGTAATTTGGAGAATATTGGCATTAATTTCTTTGAAAGTCTGACAGAATTGGGTCTAAAACTTTATCCTTGGGCTTTTATCATTTTTTTTCTTTTGGTTGATAGAGTCTTAATGATTACTTCTATTTAACTAGGAGTTATGTGTTTATTTAAGTTGTTTATCTGATCTTAATTTAATTTCAAAAAGTGCTAGCTCATCAAATAAGAAAATTATTCATTTTTTTAAGATTCTCTTTAATGTGGTAGATCATTGTTTTTTAAAGTATGTCCTTATGATTTTCCAGACTTTCTTTGTGTCTTTTACCTTCCCGTCTTGTGTTGGATTTTATTAATTTAGATGTTCTCTCCTTGACTTCAGTTAGTTTGGATAAGGGTTTATCTATCTGATTGATTTTTCATCTTCTGTATTGACAGCAAATAATCAGAAAGGAATAAAAAAAAAGATGATGGTTTGTGAAAACCACAGGAAATGTGGACAGGAAGACTTAATATTTTATACTTTTGATATGGTAAACTCATGGTGTAGTATTTTTTTATCCTACCCATGTGTCTGTGTATAAGGATAAGCTGTTACCTATAAATTTTGTGTTGTATAGCTAAGTATTTTCTTTTGAGTGAAATTTTAAAGTTATCTACTATTTGGGTCTTATTTAAACTGAAATAATATGAATTCCTATGTCATGTAATTTAAGTGTGTCAATAATCTACTATTTCTGAAAAATAAATTTTAATAGTTATTCATGGGTGTTCAGATTTAGATTAGTGAGTTTTTTTTTGTTATATTAATAATGCCAGTAAGTACTGTGCCAAGGTAGAACATGGATCTCCCAATAACTGCTATATGCATGATAGCTCAACTAGAAAAAGGAAACATTCTCAATAATAACATTTATAATGTTCTCTGAAATGTCTAAGTTTATAAAAATAGATGATGTTTATATATATTTTTACATACACTAGAACATTTGAAAATAATCCTGAATTTTAAAGTACTAGGTTTGTTACTTCTGAAACAATATTCTTGATGTTGAATGACCAAAATATTTTCAAAATTATCATCAAGTATAAATTTATTTGAGCAAAAATTCACTTTAAATAATACAGATTAAGTTGATGTAAAACAATAAAGTTTGTTGGGTGGAGAGACAGATCATTGACTAGAAATCCTAGTTTCCAAGCATGGGGGCCTGAATTACAATCAGAGTATGGCTACATATGGCTTCATTGTGGCGTAAGACAGATGGATTCTCACAACCACCAGCCAGGTTAGCCTAAATTTTGAACATCCTGTTCTGTAAGAAATTATATCTCAAATACTAAGGTAAAGGATGGTAGAGAAAGACTCTAGAATTTCACCTGTAGTCTCCTAGATACTCTTCTGCAAACATAACACACACACACACACACACACACACACACACACACACACACACAGAT
Organism: Sigmodon hispidus; assembly: GCA_004025045.1. NCBI lineage: Eukaryota > Metazoa > Chordata > Mammalia > Rodentia > Cricetidae > Sigmodon > Sigmodon hispidus. The sequence continues at coordinate 97,134 of PVIH01000697.1, forward strand.
AAAGCATATGTTGTATGCTTTTTAAATGAAAAAAACATTTTTACTTTTCTTATATGATACCAAGTGAATATTTCAGATGTAATTCTAATTTTCTGTGAAGATTTCCATGGTTTTAGCAGGTTGTACTTGTAGTTGACATTTTATTACTTGTATATACGTGTTGGGACAACTGTTCCAAGTTTATTTAACTTGGAAAAAAAGAGCCAAACTTTTGACATTTATTGAGTAGCTCTCATATGGCCTGACATTTGTCACATTATGGCATTTCATACAATTGTTTCAGAGATGAGAGAATCCAGTCTCAGCAGTGTTAATGTGACCTCCAAGAGAGGCAGAGCTAGATTGTCCCCAACTCAGCAAAATTTCAAATGCCTTATATTTTGAGGAACTCTTTCCATGTCCATAATAGCTTGTTGGTTACCTGTCATTTTATTCAAAATTTTAAATTAAAATTTCCTACTCTTTAAATTTTTAATTACCATGTACTCAGTGTTCCTCAGAATTGGCTTTGTATCCTACTGCTTCATGACCTGAGTCTGTTTTCTGGAAATACTTGACTTTTGTTTATATTTACATATTTGTAATGTGTTTTCTATTTTTTTTAACAAAGAAACAACTGCTCTCTCATCTCAATTTTGACTTCCATTTTACCATATCATTTTTTGATCATTTACATATAAAATTTTGTATTTGTAAGTAGATGTTATGTTCTTGTTATAAAGCCTATTCAGATAAATGCTAACCCCAGGGACAGTATTTCATGGCTGTATCAATTGCACTTGATGAAAACCCACAGACCACCTTAAATATAATTCTGCTTTTAGTCTCTTGTGAGTCTTAATTACTATTTAGTTTTTCAAATTAGATGTTTGCATCACATGTTTATTACCATTTTTCACATTTGGAGGCTGGCAAATGACTATTATGTATATACCTGTTATTCAGTACCTAATGTGCCATTATTTATTAATTTGTTATTTGTATTTGAATATGAAGTTTGCATTTGAGCACCTCTTATTAACTGTTTGATTTATTACTTCCTCTTTCATCTATTTAACAAATATTTATTGTGTTTTCTATTCCAAATGATAATATACCAATTAGAAACAAAGTTTTAAACTTACAAGGGAACTACTATGATTTTAGCTAGTAGCACAAGTGACAATATTAATAAAAATTTATATCCTATAAAGCTTCTCAGTGACTATTAGAAAAGTGGACCTATATTTCACATGCCTAATTCAATATAATACAATTATTGGCATATCAAGTTGTGGTAAGATTTGGCAACTTCTCTTATATTAAGGATGAGCAACGCAATCCAATATGAGGGATATGCTTCCAAGACTCAGCCAAAGCACCAGGGACAGCCTCTTCTCCCATTGTTAGGAGTGTTACAAGGAGATCAAGCTAAGCAACTGTCACATACACATATATAAGTCTATCCCATGCAGGCTCTCTGGTTAATGGTTCCTACTCTGTGAGTTTCTGTGAGCTTGGTTACTTGTTTCTGTGCATTTTCTTGTGATATCCTTGACCCTCTGGCTCCTAGACTTCTTCAGTTGGATTTCCTGGGCTTGGCCTAATGTTAGGCTGAAGGTCTGCAAATGTTTCCATAAGTTACTGGATGAAAGCGTTCTAATGATATTTGGAGTAGTCACCAACCTGATCTCAGGAGATAACCAGTTCACTATATGTATCCACTACTGCTAGGAGTCTTAGCTGGCTTATTCTTGTAGGTTTGTAGGAGTTTGCCTTGCATCTGTTGCAACTTGACCTCAAATTCACCCCCATCAAGGTATCTGTTTGTTTACTCTCCCCTTCCACCTATCCTCAACCTGATTCCTCAAGTTTCCATTTCCACCTGACCCCAGGACACCCAGGACAACATGCTTTGTTGCTACCCATAGGAGGCCTTCCCTTCCTGAACAGAAATAAAGGATGAGTGAATTGAATAATGTGGGGATAGATGGAAGAAGAGGGAGCAGATGGGTAGAAAAGAGAGAGGAGTAAATGGAATCAAGATATAAAATAAATTGAAAAAAAGAATGAACTAGCAAACTCAATGTAGGAATGAATTAAATCTTCTTGGGCTGAAATTTATTAGGTGTTTTGAATATGCAAAAAATAATAATGTTTCTAAGTGCTAATAATAAATAGATTTTAATAATAGATTTTAACTTTATTTATAATAATACCTTTGCATTCATTAAAAACTGAGATCTTTGCATAAACATTCCTTCACATAGGTATTACTCATTTCTCCCCATCTTTCTTTTTTTTTTTTTTTTATAAAGAAGAATGTATTGGTTATTCTATCCTTATTGACTGTTTAGTGACCTGGTTTGTCAACTGGTTCACTATCTGGGTTAGGACATCTAGCTTTCCGGGCATGAAGGTAGACTGTTGAATGTCTTTTTGATTGTTCCCTTACTTTTCTATTCTGGCCATTTGTTATACGTCTTCTACACATTTTCCACTAGCTTTCTGTTCTTATGTTCAAAAATTTTCATTTTATAACTTAGAACATGCAATTTAATTTGTATGTTTTTAAAAAGTTCCCTTTTATATGTTAAATGGAAATACTATCTAATAAGTTTCCCTGGGGACTCTTGGTCTTTTTAATTTCCTTTTCCACACTCAAAGTTAAAGTCTAACCTAAATTTAATTATATCCTCTTCCATGTAGTTGAGTATATAACTTCATTTGCAAATAGGTATTTACAGAGCAATCAAGTTACTAATGCATCATCACGGTAGGCTTCTTTCAATTACGAATAGTATGTTTATAAGAAGATTAAAGTCAGAAACAAAAATAAGTGAGAATGACTTAGATCCAGGAGGCTCATAATCTTTAACTAATTGGCAGAGGTATAGGACAAATGGTTCTTCATAGAACTAAAAAGGAGCCATGACTTTGAACATTGTGATGTATGATTTGTGGCATAAATCATGAATATAAAATGAATTTCCAGGTTTTGTGTTCCAGTGTGTACACACACATACACACACACATATACACACACATACATACAAATATTGTATATTTATAATAGTGCTAGTAAATACTGATTTTTTTACTGAGGGAATAGAACATTTTTAGGTGAAAATATTTTAAATGATATGAGAAGTGGAGAATATGAAACTCTATGTGAGATAACGAAAGGTTGGAATGAATGCCTACCTATCTGTAGGAGATGTAGATAATGGTCAGACAAACAGGAAGATGGCTGCAGAGAGATGCATGTTGTTTGAGATTGAAAATTTATGTCAGTAAAGAAATCTTGGTTAAAAAAATAGATTTTTTTATCTACTCCTGCTTAAGTTGCAAAACAGCCAACAAACCTGGTTGATCATGTTTTCATGCAAGAAAGCAGAAATTGACAACAGTGAACTTGGTATTTCCCTGAGGAAAAGCAGAAATGAGGCATTCTTGATATGTAAAGTTCAAGGGGATAGTAGTACACAGGAGAACATTTTATGCATAAGGAATAGCAGGCATGTGGTATAGTCTTATATTTATTTAAAATATTTTTGTTGGAATGTGAAACGTTAGGCTGTTTTATGGATATATGTCAGGTGATGGAGAAGAAAGACTAGTTAGAGGTTCACAAAAACTTATTTAAATGAGAGAATCATTGTAGTTATCTATGTGGTGGGGAAATCTGAACTGAAATTGATTTGAGGATAAAAATAAACCTGAGCCCAGGGCTGTGTGTCTCCAGTAATTGCAGTGGCTGCTCTTAGTCGGCTCTCAGTTGGCTATAGGCCAAGGAAATCTGTGTCTCCGGTTGTCACAGGCGTTGTTGTTAGTTGGCTCTTAGTCAGCTGTAGACTAGGAAGTTTTGGGGGCTCCAGTTTGCAGAGAGTGATGACATAGGTTGTGGTTTGGGCAGGGATTGGCCTGTGGCATGTCTTTCCAGCTGTGTTTTGCTATGAGTTGGGCTTGGGGAGACACTCCCAGCTTTCTTTGGTTTAGGGTGGAGCTGGGTGTGCTTTGGGTCCCACCAAAGGCTGTGTCCCTGGGCAAAGGTTTGGAAAGCAGCACAGTCTCCTATTGGTCTGAGCGTCGGGGTAACACTCACCTCTTAGCTATGGCCCAGGAGACTTCGGGAGCTCCAGTTGACAACAACTCAATTTCAAGACAAATTCTTGAAATTGAAGAGGATATCAGAAAATGGAAAGCTCTCCCATGTTCCTGGATAGGTAAGATCAACATAGTAAAAGGGCAATTTTGCCAAAAGCAATCTATAGATTCAATGCAATCCCTATCAAAATCTCAACACAATTTTTCACAGACCTTGAAAGAACAATACTCAACTTCATATGGGATAACAGGAAACCCAGGATTGCCAAAACAATTCAGCTCAATAAAAGAACTTCAGAGAAATCACCATCACTGACTTCAAGCTATGATATAGGGCTACATTAAGAAAAACAGCCTGGTCGTGGCATAAAAACAGAATTTTGGATGAATGGAATCGAACTGAAGACCCCAGATATTAAGCCACACACCTATAAACACCTGACATTTGACAAAGAAGCCAGAAATATTCAATGGAAAAAAGATAGTATCTTCAACAAATGATGTTGGTATAATTGAATGGTACTATGTAGAAGAATGCAAATAGATTCAAACTTACCACCCTGCACAAAACTCAAATCCAAGTGGATCAAAGATCTAGACATAAACCCAGCCACACTGAACTTGATAGGAAAAAAGTGGAGAATCCCTTCCAATGCATTGGCACAGGTGACCACTTCCTAAATATAACACCAGTAGCACAAACACTAAGAATAACAATCAATAAGTGGGACCTCCTGAAACTCAGAAGCTTCTGTAAGGTCAATAAGACAAAATGACAGCCTACAAAATGGGAAAAGATCTTCACCAACCCTTTTTCTCACAGAGAACTGAACTCAAAAATATATAAAGAACTCAAGGAACTAGAGCCCAAAACTCTAAATAACCCAAATAAAAAATGGAGTTCAGAGCTAAAAAGGGAATTCTCAACAGAAGAATTACAAATGGCTGAAAGGCACTTAAAACATTGTTCAACATCTTTAATCATCAGACAAATGCAAATCAAAACAACTTTGAGATACCACCCTGCACCTGTCAGAATGGCTAAGATCAAAAACACAGATGACAGCCAGTGCTGGAGAGGATACAGAGCAAGGGGAACATTTCTCCATTGTTGATGGGAATATAAACTTGATCAACCAGTATAGAATGCAGTATGGCAGTTCCTTAGAAAACTGGGAATTAGTCTCCCCAAGGATCTAGCAATATTACTATTGGGCATATACCCAAAGGATGCACAATTGTATCTCAAAGGCATTAGGTCAACTATGTTTTAGCAGCACTATTCATAATAGCAAAAACCTGAAATCAATTTAGATACCCCTCAAATGAAGAATGGATTAATAAACTGTGGTTCATCTAGACAATGTAGTACTACTCAGCAGTTAAAAAAAAATGACATCCTAAAATTTGAAGGCAAATGGATGGATTGAGAGAATATCCTCCTGTGAGAGGGTTAGGGTTAGCTAACCCTAACCCTCTCACAGGCCTAGAAAAATAGTCATGGGATGTACTCACTCATAAGTGGACTTTAAACAAAAAGCAAAGAATGCCTAAGCTACAAACTACAATACCTGAAAAGCTTGGGATCAGAGGGAACTTAAGAGAGACATCCAGAGATTCACCTAGGAAGAGAAAATAGAGAGGATCTCTTTAGAAAATTGGGAGCATAATGGTTTGCAACCAAGAAGTAGTTGGAACAAATCATGAGAAAGGAGATGGTTGAGTTAGAGGAGCAACAAAGAGGGAGAAAAAAGAGAGATGGCTACCTTAACAGAGGAAGCCAATGTGGGGTTGAAAAGAGACCTGGTGCTAGGGAAAATGCCAAGAACTCACAGGATGTTCCTGCCTAGGTTCCAACCAATAGTGGAAGGGGTGGATAGACAGGGCTTCCCCTACAATCAAATGAATAACCACCCTAATTGTCATCACAGAACCTACATTCAACAATGATTAGAGGTTAAGGCAAAGATACATGGCTGGGCACTGGGCAAAGCTGCTAGTCCAGCTGAGAGCTGGGAGGAGAATCTATATGAACAAAGGGATGGGAATTAAGAGGAAAAGTCCCATAGTGATGGCTGGCTGGAGCTCTGCAGAACTCACTGAATCAAGAACAGCCACTGGGGACTATCAGGAAAAGGATCTAGGACCTCCAAAGATAGGCAACTGTAGATTGGAATGGACAATAAGTGGAGCCTCAAGGGGAGGGATCAGACTGTTTCTGTGCATGGGCTGGCACTGGGAGCCCATTCCCTTCTGAGGAACACCTAGCTCAGTCTTAAAATTGGGATGAGGAAATAGGACTTGCCTGGAGTAAATGCACCATGCTGAGTTGACCTACCTTGGGACTTCTTGTCCTTTTGGGGGAAGGGATTGGGGTATGTGGAGGGGAGAGGCTGAGAGCTGACTGGGAAGGACTGGGAGGAGTTAATGGGGGCAGCATGGGGATACCTTTAGGTACCTGATGCAAAAAGGATTTCTCTCAGGATTCAAGATGTACACAATTACCAGAGTGGTAAAATTTATAGGTTAAAAGATATTCACACTATTTTCTTTACTTATTTCATTTTTATTTGCATGAGGACTATAACAGTGAAGACAGAGGTTCACATACTCAATGAGACAGTTATTTTTTGGCAAGGCAATGAGATGCTTCACTTCTTCAGGGTCACAGAGAGGGGTAATAAGATTTACACAAGGCAGTAACTGTCAACTTTGGTTTATGACACAAGGTAGGAATGGCTAGTAATGGTTTTCCAAGGGATCAACTAAAGTTTTGATCAACAAGGCAATCTAAAGGGGGTAAAATCATGTGCACTAACTATATTCCTAATTGTGGCTAGGCAGAAAGTTAAAAGTTTATTGATCAGTAAATAAAACCAAAGTCCTCTGCTGTTGTCAAGTTTCCTTCTACACAGCCATGTGGCAAGTGTTCTAAATTGCTAGGTGACCTGAGTAAACAATGGAGGAAAGTGTGCAGCTTTTGTTATGCTATATCACTTTCCCTAGGAGGGGATCTTTTACTGTTAAAGCTCAATTTCACAAGAAATGAAACCTGTCACATTCTTGCTGCTCTGGCCTTGTGGTGCAGTACTTCAGAATAAATGTTTGTTTCTTCACCTGCAACTAGGAGTTGGATGATTACCTTTTTTATTATATCACAAATAGTAACTCTTTAAATTAGGATGTTGTGTTAATTCATGTGCAAGTTAGTTTAGAGAGTTAAGGGCCTGAGATTAGTGGTGTTAGCTCTGGATAGTTATCTTATGGGGGGTGAGCTTAGGGTATATCTGGGTGTCAACTATCTGCAGCTGTCTTTGTATCTCTGAGAAATGTTTCAAATGAAGTACTTTGAGAGTTTTTTTTTTACTAGTAAAGATATTTACTTTACTAGTAAAGATAGTCATAGGGAGGGAAGACTTTGAGTCTTCTCTGGGCAAAGGAACAAAGACCTAATTGGTGAAAAAAGAGATCTTTTCTATGTGATTGTTTTCATTGATAGCTAGGAAAAGTTATGCATATACTCTCAGATGTATGAGGGAAATTATGCACAATAAATGGTCAAGCACACTGCTATGGTTCTAGAGAGATAAATTCCAAGGAAATAACAAATGGTAAATCTATAATCACACACCAGAATTCCTCAGCAGGAAACAGGTAACACATTAAAAGGCAATAAATACTAAAGCTCCTTGAATATTTGGCTTTATCTCTACCAGGGCCCTTGGCTCTGATGGGTCAGCCTTGTCTGTGCCAACTGTGATCCTACTTCATATTTCTGTGGCTGCCTGAAAGAACTTAGGAATATTAAGCAGATGTTTAGATAAGAGATTTATATTTTACAGGAGATATATAGTTCTAAACACACATATGTGATAATGAGTACAGGAAGTACTTGAAAGCATACTGCTTAAGAAGGACAGTAGGCCACAAAATGATTGAATAAAACTGGGACGTTACCTTTTAATCACCCTAAGGATAGTCCTATATTTAGAGATTATAAATGCAGCAAAAATCAACAAAGACAGTTTATAAAGATAAAAAAGAAGAGCACAGTTTTAAGAGGTAGTGAGGATATAAATAAAATGAGTTTCAAAATTAGAACATTTCTGAAGATTTTACTGAGTGGTCATCATGGAATCAGGAGGTAGATGTTATGGGTGATCACAATAGAATTTTTTCTTTAAATTGTATTAATGTGTCACTAACCTAATTTAACCTAGAGGAAAGCAAATTTCACTTAAATTCTTTTTCCCACTTTCTCTTCTTTAGGGTCAGTGTAACTGAATTTGTGTTGAGATCTTTGATCCACTTGGAGTTGAGTTTTGTGCAGGTTGATAGTTATGAATCAATTTGCACTCTTCTACATGTGACCATTCAGTTGTGTCATCACCATTTGTTGAATATGCTTTCTTTTTTCCATTTTATACTTTTGGCCTCTTTGTCAAAAATTAGTTGTTCATAGATGTGTGGAATAACTTCAGGATCTTCAGTTTGATTATAGTGATCCACATGGGTGTTTTGTTGGCAGTACCAAGTTGTTTTTGTTACTGTAACTATGTAGTAGATCTTGAAGTAAGGGATGGCGATGCCTCCCAAATTTCTCTTATTGAACAGGATGTTTTTCTATATAAGGCTGAATATTGTTCTTTTGAGGTCTGTAAAGAATTGCTTGGGGGTTTTGATGGGGATTGCCTTTAATTTATAGATTGCTTTTGTTAAGATTGTAAATTTTTACTATGTTGATTTACCTATCTGTGAGGATGGGAGATTTGTTTTGTTTTGCTTTTGCATTTTTTGGTATCTTCTTCAATTTCCTTCTTCAACAAATTGAAGTTTTTGTCATATAGGTTTTTCATTTTTTTGGTTAGAGTTATCCCAAGATATTTTATGTTATTTGTGGCTATTATAAAGGGTGATGCTTTCCTGGTTTTTTTCAGCTCCTTCATCATTTGTATATAGGAGGGCTACTAAGTTTGTTTCTTCTAATTAATCTTGCATCCTGCATATAGTTGAAGGTGATTATGAGATTTTCAAGTTCCCTGATATACTTTTGGAGGACACACACACACACACACACACACACACACGTTATATCATCTGCAAATAGTTTACATTTGACTTCTTTCTTTTCAATTTGTAAGCATTTGATCATCTTTTGTTGTCTTATTGCTCTAGCTAGAACTTCATATACTATATTGTATAGATATAAAGAGATTGGACAGTCTTGTCTTGTTCCTGATTTTAGTGGGAATCACTTTGCATTTCTCTTCATTAAATTTGATGTTGGCTTTTGGTATATTGTATATTGTCTTTATTATATGTAAATATGTTCCTTGTATCCCTTATCTCTCCAGGATCTTTATCATGAAAGGGTCTTGGATTTTGTCAAAGGCTTTTCCAGCATTTTATAAGATAAACATGTGTTTTTTTTTTGGGTTGTTAATATGGTAGATGACATTGACAGATTATCACATGTTGAACCATCCCTGCATCACTGGAATGAATCCTATTTGATCATGGTGGATGATTTTTTAATGTGCTCTTGGATTTGATTTGTCAGTATTTTATTGAGTATCTTTGTATCATTGTTTATGAGAGAGAATGGTCTGTAATTATCTTCTTTGTTGCATCTTTATGTGGTTTGGGTATCAGAGTGACTGTAGTCTCATAGAAAGAGTCTGGTAATGTTCCTTCTGTTTCTATTGTGTAGAGCAATTTGGGGAGTATTGCTATTAGTTCTTTTCTGAACTTCAGGTAGAATTCTGTGCTAAAACCATCTGGCACTGTGCTTTTTGTGGGAAGGGAGATTTTAATAACCACTTTTATTTTCTTAGTGTTCCTAGGTATTTTAAGTGGTTTATCTGATCTTTATTTAATTTGGGTATGTGGTAGATATCCAGAAAATTGTCCATTTCTTTCAGGTTTTCTAATTTTGTGTAGTATATATTTTTGAAGAATGAGCTATTGATTCTCTGGATTTCCTCAGTGTCTGTTTCTATGTGTATTTTTTATTTCTGATTTTGTTAATTTGGATATTATTTGTCTCTCTGCCTTTTGGTTATCTTGGATAAGGGTTTGTTTATCTTGTTGACTTCCTCAAAGAACCAAGTCCCTGTTTCATTGATTCTTTTTATTGTTATCTTTGTTTCAATTTTATTGATTTTGGCTTTGATTATGATTTTATTTTATGCCTTTTGCTCCTTCTAGGTGAGCTTATTTCTTTTTGTTTTAGAGGTTTTTTGGTGTGTTGTTAGGTTGCTTGTGTGACATTTAATCAAATTGTTTATGTAGGCACTTGGTGCTCTAAAATTTCCTCTTATTATTGTTTTTATAATGTCCCATAGGTTTGAGAATGTTGTGATTTCATTTTCATTGAATTGTAGGAAGTCTTTAATTACTATTATTTTTATTTCTTCCTTGACACAGAGGTGCTTCAGTTGAGAGTTATTCAACTTCCATGACTTTGTAGTATTTAGAGGGTTTATGAACTCTAACTTTAGTTCATGGTGATCTGATAGGATACAAGTAGTTATTCTATTTTTTGTATGTATTATTATCTGGTTTATGACTGATTATATATCATTTTTATAGAAGTTTTTATGGGAGTGCTGAGAAGAAGATATATTCTTTTTTGTTTGAGTGGAATGTTCTCTATGTCAATTTAGTCGAACTGAGTCATAACATATGTTACACCCTTCATTTCTCTGTTAAGTTTCTGTCTGGCAGACCTGTCCATTGGTGAGAGTGGAATGTTGAATTGTTCCAGTATTAGTGCATAGCATTTTATGTGAAATTTAAGCTTTAGTAATTTTATGTGTATATATATATATACATATATATATATACATAAATATATATGGATATATACATAAATATATACATATATATGGATGCCCTTATATTTGGAATATAAATGTTCGGGATTGAGACTTCATCTTGATATATTTTTTCTGAGACGAATATATAATGTCTTTCCCAATCTCTTTTGATTGATTTTAGTTTGAATTTTATTTGTTAGATATTAGGATGTATATATACCACCTTACTTCTTAATTGCATTTGATTGAAAAATGTTTTTCCAACTTCTTACCCTGAAGTTTTATCTGTCTTTGAAGTTGAGCTCTGTTTCTTGTGTGTAGCAGAAAGATGCATCCTGTTTTTCTATCCATTTTGTTAGCCTGTGTCTCTTTATAGGGGAATTGAGTCCATTGATATTAAGTTATATTAAAGACCAATGATTGTTAATTTCTGTTATTTGTTGTTGCTGGTGGTAGTGGTGATGGTGGTGGTGGTGGTGGTGGTGTGTGTGTGTGTGTTCCTTTCTTGGATTGTTTTTTCTGCAGGATTATCTTTTGCTTTTTTGTTTTTTTGGAGGGGTGCACAGGTTGGAGTTTTTCTTCCAGTGCTTCCTATATGTCTGTATTTGTGGATATGCATTGTTTCAATATAGTTTTATCAAGGAATAGCTTGTTTTCTCCATGTATAGTGATTGAGAGTTTTGCTGGATATAGGAGTCAGGCTGGCATCTGTAGTCTCATAGTGTCTGTTTAACATTTGTACATGAGCTTCTGGCTTTCATATTTCCATTAGGAAGTTGGATGTTATTCTGATGGGTCTGCCTTTTTAAGTTACTTGGCCTTCTCCCTTTGCAGCTCTTAATATTTGTTCTTTATTCTGTATGATTAGTGGCTTTATTATAATGTGGTGAGTGGACTTTTTTTGGAGGATATACCCTATTTGGTGTCCTGTAAGCTTCTGGTATCTTCATAGTAATTTCCATCTCTAGGATGGATAAAGTTTCTCCTATGATTTTGCCAAATACATTTTCTGAGCCTTTGAGCTGGTATTCTTCTCCTTCTTCTATTCCTATTACTTTTAGGTTTGATCTTTTTATGATGTCTCAGATTTTCTGGACGTTTTGTATTACAACTTTTAATCTTTATTGTTTTCTTTGGCTGACATATTTATTTGTCTTTTGTTTCTTATGTGCCAGAGATTCTCTCTTCCATCTGTTGCATTCCATTGGTTATGCTTGCACTTATATTTCCTGTTTCTCTAGTCAGATTTCAATTTCATCATTCCTTTGATTTGTGTATTCTTTATTACTTCTATTGAAGTTTTGGAATGTTTTATTCACCTGTTTGATTGGTTTTTCTTGGTTGTCTTGGATTTCTTTAAGGAATTTATTGATTATTCCAGTGTTTTGTTTGCCTTTTCTTCCATTTCTTTAAAGAAATTTTTGATTTCCTCTTTAATTTCCTCTTTAAAGGCTTCTATCATTTTCGTAAGTTATTTTTAAAGTTGTTTTCTTCTGCTTCTTCTATGTTGCAATGTTCAAGACTTGCCATTATAGAACCATTAGATTCTGGTAGTGCCATATTTTTCTTCATCTTGTAGAATGTATTCTTGCCCTAGAGTCTACTCATTTCTTTCTCCAATTAGTGCAAGAGTTACCTTTGTCTCAGTAACCTGATTTTGATTCAAAATGTTCTATGTCTGTGACCCAGGTAGCTTTTCTTTTCCTAATTGAACATTTGATCCAATCTAAGCTGGTATATTCTGTCTCAGGAAGTTGCTTTTGGTTGACTAAGAGTTCTTCCATATTTCAATGGGTCCCTGAGTTGTCAGGGTGATGGGTATGTTTGGGGGAGCAGATGGAACTTATAGATTGCATAGTCAGACTGACTGGGGTGTTAGTGGGGATGACTGCCTGCAGGAGTATTCTCTGTAAGCCTACAACTAGGACAGCCAAAACTATTGTTTCAAGAGGAAAATTCTATTGAAGAATCATTTCTGAGCTAATTTTCAAGTGCAATTTATAATATTGACGTCCTTGTTCTATGTTTATAGATCATTATTACATGACCTATATAGGAAACTTCAGAGTTGTTTTTAATTTTATAGGTAAAATACCTGTGAAGAATAAAAATATAACAGCCTGAATTTTGACAGTTAACTGAGATCTGAAACAAATTTACAAGTAAGTGGGAAACTGCTGCTCTCTGCCATATGGGAGCAGAGAGTTCTGGAATAGCATTCCCACACAAATTTTTTAAATTCTTAACAAGATATACAAAACAATTATTTTCAGAGAGAACAACATGGGCATAGTGGCAATGTGATCTATAAGAATAAGAGAAACAGCATATCAGCTCCATAACAAGCTCTACTTTACTCAGATTTATGTATATTCTTACATACCCGTGTATATATAAATACATTATGTATATATATATATATATACATATATATGTTTCTGCTGAAAGAAAAGAACAAAGTAGATCATGAAAGTTTCACTGAATTGAGAAAAGGCAAGATTTCCTCACAGTAAGCAGGTGAAAGAAAGGAATTTGTAGAGAAAAATAATTGATTAAAACCATCTTAATATACACTGGTGTCCTTAAAATACTTGACTGCTTAACATATTCACATACAAATGTTAAGAGTAAATAAAGCTAAGCAAAAAAAATATAATTAGGGATAAAAGTAATATGTGTACAAATTAAAAACCAAATTCTGTGCATTTAGGAAAATTAGAATTAAAAGTACACAACAGAAGGATTTTGTTGAATGCCTCAGATAGTTATTAGAGACTCCAAAGAAGACACTCAGAAATAAAAACATAAACATACCTCAAAAATTAGGATAATAGTGTTTAAAATGAAGTGTGCATGATATTATAATCACCAAATCAAAGCACAGTGTTTTCTAAATGATAATAAAATTGTATGTACTCAACAACACAATACCCTGTGAAAAAGTACTAGTTACACAAAGCCTTGATTACTAACTTGGAAGAATAATTGAGACATGTAAAAATATATGGCAGTGACAAGGATGTTGCAATCAGTAAAGTTTGAAATCCATTTGCAAATATTTTGGCTAGATCTGAGCAAAAACATATGCACCCTAGAGCACAAAACACAGACACTGAAATGTGACCAGATAGGGTAGAGGACATTTATGACCACCCTGTGAAGCCTCTGCACCCTCAGGTAATATAGCTCTTGGAATAAGTTGTGGGGAAAGGCAGTTCATAGTTATCCCAAGTGAGGAAATAGTAGTGATTATACCAGGATGTAAGTACAGAATGAGACCCAATAGGTAGGATCATAAAAATCAGAGATATCTTTTGAAAATATGGTTGAGATAGATTTTTCAAATACACCTATGAAGAGAGAGTTTGGGGAGGAAGAAGGAAATAAATGAAAACAAACCAAAGTGTATTACTGGTTAAGTGAGATGACTCAGAAAATAAAAAATGTTTAGTTTGAAATGCTAATGATGTGAGATTGACCTCCACATTCCTCTGAAAAATAAGACTTTGTAGTGTGGTATTGATAAACACTTCAAATTTAATACTCCTACAACAAACTTTGAGATAGATCTAGAAAGTAATAGAGCCAAATTTATGGGCTTCAATATTACTTGATTAGCAGTCTGAAGAAAGTGCTGTTTCTTCTGCTTTATCCACTTACTTCTGTTTTTAATGCACCCACACACATACAAGATCCAGAAAATCCTAAGCTCATAATTGTTCCTGTATGTCTACCTTTTTAGAATATCATGTAATTGGGATCATGTACTTTATGTTTTTTCAGACTGGCTCTGTTTTTCTCTCTCAGCAGTGTTGTTGAAGATGTTCCTTGATTTTACTGGCTCAATTGGTCATTTCTTTTTACTGTAAAATATTCTTTTGGATAAATGTAGCAGAATTTACTTTTTTTCTATTCATATTCATAGTTGATTACTTTTATTTGATTATTTATGTTGAATATTATTATACATAATTTTTTTAAAGTCTATTATAAATAGGCATTTGTGTTGGCATGTGTTTACTATTTCTATAAATAGTAAAGACTCTTACTGTGGGTCAAATGCGTATTTAGTTTTTAAATTCCTTAAAATGGATTTTCCAAGCCATTTCTTAGCAATATCATTTACAATTTTCACTGGTGTCTGGTGTTTTCAATGTTTTAAAGTTTAGTTCATTAAATTTAATTTGTCATTCTCTATTTTATTTATGTGCTACATTTTGTTTTTACATTCTTCTTGTGAGGGACATCTAGATTTTTTTTTCCAGTTTCTGGCTACTATGAATAAAAGAATAAAGCTTTTATAAAAATAGTTGGGCAAGTTTGTTTTTGTGGTATAGAGCATCCTTTGGGTATATTCCTAGCATCACTTGGTCTTGAAGGAGATCAATCCCCAGTTTTGTGAGAAGTGGCCATATTGATTTCCAAAGTGTTTTACAAATTTGCACTCCCACTAGCAGTGGAGAGTGTTATTCAGAAATGTTATTCAGTATTTATTCACCTGTTAAAAACAATGACATCTAGGAGGAGTGGGATCCAAGGAGTCAGTCTTGAGGTTGAGGGGAGAAAACTGGATCTGCCAGGAGTGGAGACTGAACTAAGCAATATTGGGACAGTGGGACCATGAGACTGCCTGCTGCCTGCCCAGGGAGGGGATGGGGAGTTGTGGAGAAGAGGAAATGACATGAAGTGGTGGGAGGGGGAAAGGACCTTGAATAAGGATATGCAAGGATAGAAAGTGTGACTTCTTTGTTCACAATAATAATAATAATAATAATAAAATAATTAAAAAACAATGATATCATGAAATTTTTAGGCAAATGGATAGAACTAAAATGATCATCCTTAGTGATATAACCCAGACAAAGTAAGACAAGCATGATTGTTGCCTAGGCCAACTCTCATCCAAGAGCTTTCTTCCAGCATCTAATGAAAACAGATGCAGATACCAATATCCAAACATTAGGCTTAGCTCCAGGAATCCTGAGGAAGAGGAGGAGAAAGGATTGCAAGAACCATATGGGTAAAGGACATCACAAGAAAACCCACAGAATCAACTAACCTGGGCACAATGAGGTTCAGAGAGACTGAACTACCAATGAAAAAGCCTGTGTGAAACTGCATATATGTTACAGTTGTGTAGCTTGGAGTTAGGAGTTCTATAGGAACTCCTGACAATGTGATCATGAGTTATCTCTGACTTTGGTACCTATTTGGGAGACTATTTCTTCCTCCTGGGCTTTCTCATTCAGTGTTAGTAGAGTAGGAGGTGCCTAGTCCTACTGTAACTTGATAGAGCCTTGATATCCAAAGAGGCCAGCCTTTTTTCTAAAGGAAAACAGACAAGGGAGGCGGGAGTGGGCACTGACTGGAATGGTTAGGATGTATAAATAAATAAAAAATACTCTCAAGCAGTCTTCTGTATTTTTGTCATCTGTATTTCTGTACCTGTATATCTTATTTTTCATCTATATGTTTAAGGTACTGTACATTCAGGGGTGATACTTAAACTGCATCATTTGTATTCTGACCCATTCCCATTATTTATACCCTATCTCTAACTTTATAATATAAGATAAATGAATTTGGGGCTGGAGAGATGGCTCAGCGGTTAAGAGCACCGTCTGCTCTTCCAGAGGACCCGGGTTCAATTCCCAGCACCCACATGGCAGCTAACAACTGTCTGTAGTTCCTGTTCCAGGCAAACACCAAGGCAAATAAATAAATAAATAAATAAATAAATAAATAAATAAATAAATAAAGTTTTTTTTTTTTAAAAAAAAAAGAAAAGATAAATGAATTCTTAAAACCCCAGAGGTAAACATCACCTTTTTTTATTCTAAAAATTAAAGTTTCAATATGTTTAAGCCATAATCTTTTTAATATTTATAGATATTTTTACTTAAGTATTAGAGTGTGTGTGTGTTTGTGTGTGTGTGTGTTTGTGTGTGTGTGTGTTTGTGTGTGTATTTGTGTGAGTATGAGCATGAGTATGTTGTTACTCAGTAAAACAAGGCATCTATTAGAGGTGGAGTTATTGGTGACTATAAGACACAGAATGTGGGTGTTGTAAATTGAACATCTAGCAGTCATCTAGAAGAATACCATTACCGACTGATTCATCTCTTTGTATACGCATTACTGTCTAAAGTCTTTTTTACTGTTATTAGCTTGATATCAATTTATTTTTTAATTTGTTCTGTTTATTATGAATAAAGTCATATTTTTTATCCTTGTATTTATTTCCTTGTTCAAACTTCCTTCATCCTCCTGCCCCTTCCAGTCACTCTCTCTTCTCCACATCACTTTATCTCCTCCCCAGCAAGGGCAGGAGGTCCCAAGGTACCAATCTGGCTTAGTTCAGCATCCACTCCTGGCAGATCTGCTTTCCTCATCCCAACATCAAGAATGGGTCAGGTGTTCCTCTGGAGGGAATGGGCTCCAAGGTGCCAGTCCAAGGTGTTTCAGATCCCATGCTGTTCACTGGTCGTGTTTTGCAGCTTGGACATGCTTTGCTTTCTGCTTTTTTGTTTAAAGTCCACCAATGAGTGAGTACATCCCCTGCTTATCTTTCTGGGTTGTGATACCTCGCTCAGGAGGATATTTTCCAAATCCATCCATTTGATGTCAATTTAAATTCTATAAATTTTCCCTTCTCTGATTTTTGTTTCTCTCATTTCAATTTTATCACCATGTAATAGATTTTTTTTAAACAATGTTTGGTATAAGTTAACACTGACTTTAAGAGGTGCCTTAAGAATTATTAGTAATTTCTATAAGCGAGACAATATAAATGCTTAAATTTCACATTTAAATATTTGGTAGTATTGTATCATTTGTTAAAATTAGAAGCTTACTCAGGTCCTTTTGTGCTACAGCTATATGTTTGATATTATTTGCATAGATTAGAAATCCCACAAAACAGTCCATCAACTTTCCATTATGGAGATACATATCTTTTTTTCCTAAACTGATATATTTGAAAAGGCACAGATATTACAGTGAGGGAAAATAGGCATTGAATATGAAAAGAGGAGATTATGTTCTAATGAACATCATGTTTTCTTAACTCTTTTAGCTTAAATTTATCACACAAAAACCCAAAGGCCATTTCCTACAGAGGAACACCTAACCCCGCATATTTTTTCTTTTTTTAAAATTTATTTAAGGTTTTATTAATTTTACATAACAACCACAGTTCCCCTTCCCTCCTCTCCTCCTACTAGCCCCCAGCTCACCACCGGACCCCTCATCCACTTCTCAGAGAGGAAAAGGACTCCCACAGAGAGTCAATATAGTCTGCATACGATGTTGAGGCAGGACTAAACCCATCACTATATGAAGGCTGAGCAAAGTATCCCTCTATAGGAAATGGCCTCCAAAAAGCGAGTTTATGCACTAGAGATGAATCCTGGTCCCACTGCCAGAGGTCCCACAATCTACCCAAGCCTCACACTGTCTTCCACACTCAGAGTGCCTAGTTCAGTCCTATGTAGGTTTCCAAATGTCAGTCGAGAGCCTATGAGCTCCCAGTAGCTCAACTGTCTTGACCCCTTTGCTTATGTAATCCCTCCTCACTCTCTTTGACTGGACTGTGAGATTTGGCCAGAATTCTATGCCTTTTTAAAGTTTCTTTCACTTAACTTTTCTTTTTCTCATTTATTCACTGTATTTATTTCTTAGAAGTGGATAACAGAGTAGAAAATTCAGTGGAATTTTAGGAGACCAAATGCAGATGGATATTGCTTTCAAATAGTATCATTGTAAGGAAAGCTGAAGATCCAAGACATTAAATTCTAAAAGCAAATACCGGTCTCTATTTTCTTTAATCATTAAGTCAGTGGAGAATTTTGTTATCTTTACAATATTTAAATTCTCTGGAAAACATTTTTACATTTTCCTATATTATGCATGAGAAGAATTATATTTCTAAGTGATTAGGTTTATCATAAAATGTCAGAACAATTATTTTTCAAATGAAAAGTAGAAAGATATGCTGGAGAGATGACTTTAGAAGAAGATGGCTTCTCATCCAGAGTATCCAGGTTCTATTCCCAGCACCCACATAGCATCACCATCTATAATTCCAGTTCCAGGGGATCTGACCCCTGTTCTAGCCTCCCAAAGCACTGCACACATGTGATGCATAGGTATAAATGAATGCAAAAGAAAAACACACAGAAATTAAGAATAAACAAGTAAATCTTCCCAGTAAAGTAGAAGTAATTATAGTGTTTCTTAATTCTTCAGACATATATTCAAGACAATATAGGCATTCATTAGAGCACTACAGGAATAAATAATAGTTTTTCTTTTAAGAAGTTTACAGGAAAGTGTTCTTTACTCCTTTCCTGGTTGCATACAATAGCCATTTCTGATATTATTATTTTTTTTCCAAAGCTTCAATTTTCTTTTGGTGTTACTCTGTTAAAGCACAGACGTTCCTCTGACTTCTTTTTGTAGTTCTGCGCAGGTTGCTACCTTATTCTACTATTTTTGTTTATAAAATTATTCCTTTCTTTTACCTTCTCCTTACGTTTTTTTTTTTTTTTTTTACTAGATTTCATCCTTGCTATACAGTGTTTTTGGTTTCTGCTTCTTTCTGAGTCATTTACCGCAACTGTTTTGCCTTTCTGCAGTTTGCTTTTCTCTTGGGAACCCAATGCCTGATAGCTATATACGGCCATATATTTAAATAATCTATACTTATATAGTGTCTCGTGAGGGTCTGAACTATCTTCTATTTTTTCCCACTTCTCTTTCCCCTTATCTTCATTTTACAGAGTTAATGATCTAGGATCAGATTTATTTCTTCTTTCTTATGTATTATTCACGTCCCCTTCACTAAATATCTTCCATGAATTTTGTTTGTTATTTCATTTTAGAATATGTTGTTATGCTCAGGTCATGACTTTTATTTTTCACAAGTCTTTTCTTCCATTACCTTGGTGACTATTGGTATCAGTTAGTCTATGTCTAAGGATTCAAACATGAATATCACATAGAGCTAACTGATAAAGATTACTTTAATTGTTTCTGAAAAGTAGTCAACTTTCCTCATACTTTATATGTTAAAGGAAAGGAAAAAGATTTTTTGATTTTTTTTTTTTACTTTTTAATTTAAAGAGATGCTGTCTATAGTTGATAAGTTGGCACTCAGCTGGAGAAAAAGGAAGGATAGAGGGATAGGAAAATTAATTTAGTGTAACTAAAAGTGTAAACATTTTACCCTTGCTGCTGGAAATGGTTCAAATGTTCTTTAAATTATGTATATTATGCCTCATGATCCATATATCAGTCAAATGCATGTGAATTTATGTGTAGACTTTATGATTTTTTTCTCTTCCTGTTTTTCCCTATACTGCAGTTTTACTGATGGTTCTGAGCTCCTTGCTAAGGCTTTCATGTAGGCTTGCTATAGAGTTCTGTCAGCCTTTCCTGAGGAGATAACCAACCAAAGGTGCCTACGGGCCAGAAGATCAAGATGGGATGCTATGGAACGCTGGTTACTTTTTCTAATGTTCTCCAAAATTCATCTGTCAATTTCTAAAAATACATTGCATAGTCATTTTAAATATGTTATACCAGAGTTTGTATTACTATCAGCAGGAAGGAAAATTTCTGAAGAAGTTACTCACTCACATTGGTAGATCTTTAATAACGTATATTGCCCCTTTTACTAACCACAGCAAATATTCGTTACTTTTGGGTCCTGGACCATGATTGGCCACTGTTCACCAGTGGTTCTAGGGTGCTGAGGATCTGGATAGCAGGATCTCAGGCAGTGATGAGTATGGCAAATATGAACACCCCTCCCAAGACACTGCATCAGGGTACAATTTACTGAAAGGGCTGGGCCAGCTGGGCTATCTTCTATGGAGAGGGAGGCATAGGATTAGGGTGGAGTGAAGAGTTAGAGTGTGTGAAAGGAGGAAGTTCTGCAGCAGAAGCAGGAGCTGTCCAAGAATATCAAGCAGATTGGTAGACTGACAAGTACATGTCAGTAATTTCTAAGTATCACTTCCCTGGAAAGGTTTGGGGAGGGGTGTGGAGAAAAACAGAAGCCAGACTGACTTTATCAAGTCATAGCGTTTGTCTTATGGAGTTGAAATACCCAAGCATGACTTGAATAGGGATTGACCCCACTCCTCCTGTGTTCTCTGTGAGATTTCTGGAATATGGACGGTGCTCTATTTTCCCTTATCTAGCTTGGGAATTCACAATTACTTACCTGAAGACACCATGCAAATTGTTAATTCTATGGCTAAGGATGCCAACATTGTTATTTATATTTTATCCTCATTTTATTATTTCTGCTATTAAATGTATCAAAGAATATAGAAAATAGTTTGTGCTTTTTCAAGATTTACTGTCAGATTCTAGAAGATCTTTGTATGTATGATGAGTTTCCTTCATATCAATGCTATGTGATAGAAAGGTGCCTGCCTTTTATACATGGTAACTCTGACTTATCCAACTCCAATGATATACTGAGGGACACATAGGTTAAATAATTTTAAAATAACATATAATATACATATAGTTTAAAATATATAGCTCATTATTTTTGACTGTGGTTTTTGTTCAATTTTGTTTTTAGTTTTTTTGCTTCAAATGAAAGTAAAAACAGTGATTATACACTCAGTTATTTATAATGTTGTAACCTCACAATCATGTTATATTAAATAACAGATATTTATTTGAGGACCATTAGTAGTGTTGTTAGTGTCTTCATGATATACATATGTGCTCATGAAGATGCCTATGTGCACTGATGCTGTCCAGATCCACTGCTGATCAGTTTTTGTGCTAGCTCATGCTGCTGTAGCAGCAAATCAAAATAACATGTAAGATAAGTAGTAACAGATTAAGGAATCCAGAGGTCAGGGTGCAAGCAGACCCACTATCTGCTAAAAGTGGCTTTTTGGTTCCTAGCAATTGTGTTCTTGCTAAAGAATAAGATGTCTAAGAGGCCCCATGTCCTGATAGTCTCAGAGAATTAAGATAGCAATGTCTATCTATGGTTGAAATCACAAAAAATTGTAAAATAAAATTAAATTATGTATCAATTACTAAGTAATGAAGACAGGTTTTTCTTTTTATATTTCCATATTTAACACAATATATCTACTTGTGTCACACATTGATGGGGGAGATTGTTTTTATCTTCTTCTTTGCCTTAGCAATATTGTCGAATAGAATTTTTCACTATTTACTATTGCAGCAGCTAGTCATATGTGGTCTAAATACGTGATGGGAAGCTATTGTATCTAAAGCAATTCATTAATTTTAGTTAAATTAACTTGAACATCATTATGAAGCTATTGTCTACTAAATAGCCTATAACATCCATTTTTAGAGCCTAGGTAGTAATAATGTGTTTTATCTTCTAATAATCTGCCCTATATTGTCCATTTCATTTAATAACTATTTTTACAATTGATGATGGGCAAGATTTCACATTGAAAGTATATTTTCAATTTGATTTTATTAGTATCCTAACTTTCTCAATATGTTTTATTCCATTTGAGTGTTGTTCGTTACTGTATACACATATGCAAATACATACCAATGAACATAATAACAGAATGAAATGCTTTAACTTTTACTGTTATATTAACTATCTAATATGTTTTCTGCTTGGGTTGTCATCATCGTTGCTTTTTTCTTCAGTGTTTTGAATAAATTAATATTGAGAATATCTATTGTTTTGTGGTGCTTGTGAGTATGACTAATACTGTACCCATTCTTTTATAATTTTAATTATGCATAATATTGTTTAGCTACGGTTATTTCAATCTCATCCTAACTCTTAGTATTGCTAATATAATTAGACCCTTTATGTCAATAGTAATTATACTTAAAATAATATTTAAGCTCAGCATGATGGTTAAATACTGTACTCACGGTTCTTCTGAGATACAAACAGGGATATTAGAAGTTTCAATCCATACCCATCTGCATAACAAATTTGAATACTGTCTTGAATCTAGAAGACACTGACACAATACACCAAAATAAAATCAAAAGATGACCTCACCAGTTTTTATTTTCAAACGTTAATTATAGATGTGACTTGGATAAATTAATTGCCTTATTATTTTAATTCATGTACAATCAATTTCATACTTCTAATGTTAAAATTTTCAGGATATTTTGGATATCTTATCATTGCAGGATCACCAAACAATTTTGAGAGCATGGGCTGTGAAAGATTTTGCTCCAAATTGTCCTTTGTATGTCCAGATATTAAAACCTGAAAATAAATTCCACATCAAATTTGCGGGTAAGTTTTGATCTTTAGTGCCAACCTTTGTATTCTCCCAGACTCTTTTGGCAGTTTACTGTTCACTTTTGTAAAGCCAGTGGCACTTTATTAGCTCACGGTTCTGTAGGACAGAAAGGATTCTCCCTTAGTCATTATTTGATTCAAGAATTTCTAATATGCAAGAGTGTAATAAGTGAGATGAATCTTTGCTTTTGACATATAACTTGCTGATTTTATCACATGAGTTTACATATGTATTTATAAGGCATTTTGTTGAGTTTCAAGAGATGTTGTGAATAAGTTTTGAAATACTCTTTCTGTCTTGAAGTTTATACATAGTCAATTCTCTGTCAGGCATATGACTTAAGGCACAAATTACCTTAACCTATAGTGTACTGTAGTGTAATAAATTAACACTTGAGTTATAGATCTTAAAATAACTTCAGAAAAATGTAAATTTATTGTTTTATATTTTTAGAGACACCATTTTCCAAATAAAAGTACATGGACTAGGGAGTTTTGCACTAATTTTGTTTTACATTATAAAACCCGGAGTCAGTTATTGGAGAAAGGCTGAAATGTCAGAGAGACAGAGAACAAACAAACCCCAGCCAATTCTCACCTAGCCAACTCCTCAGGCCAAACAGGGTAGGTCTTATCTCCAGGAGCCCTGCCTGCAGTCAAAGAACTTGTGCCTGCTCCTGTTATCTTTCTTTCCCTGCCTAGCTATTTCAATTTCAGATCACATTTGCTAGTGCTAGGATTAAAGGTGTGTGCTACCACAGCCTAGATTTGTTTGGCAGTGAACTGGGATTAAGGCATGAGTCACCACTCCCAGACCTTCTTGGCTTGGCCTTGTGGGTGGTTTTATCCTCTGATATTCCAGATTATTATTATTTAATATGCAATATTTCACTGCAAGGATGATAATACTTTGTATCATTAGGTAATTAAACAATAAAATGATAATTGTTTTTCAAAATGATTCTGTAGGAGAAAGGCACAACCTGTTATTTTATCAGTGATTTATGTACTTCTCTTGCCAAGCATAACAGGCATGTTCTATATTGTGTTTTAATTTACCTCAACAACCAAAGCTTAAAAGGTTATTAAAATATAAATTGTTTAGCAACATATCAGGAGTTATTTTGTACAAAATGTGTCCATGTTTAGATGATAACTTTTAAGTTTATTATACTGAAATAACATTACAAATTAATTTTAAATGATAAGAAAATAATGAGGTTAGTGATAGAGTTAGTTCTACCCTATCCTTTCCGTATTATGCCAAGTGACATCATCAGGTGGTTTTTAGAAAATGTATATAGGACAATCTAAACAAAAAAATCTCTTTACTCCATTTTTATATTATTGCATTTTGGAAGATTTTTTTTTAAAGCACTCATTTTAAGGAAATGGTTAAAGTGGTCTGAAGTGGTAATGCAAGATTCACAATGATGAAAAAGAGATGTGAGAATCATTCATGCCTTTGTGAGTGAAATGGAAAAGTATATGTGAAGTACATCATTAAGTGTTTTTTTATAATTATGTTTGAAGTATACATTTATATTTTTATTTACTATTAATATAAGAAGAGCATATTAGGGTAGCATTAATGACATGAGCAGGAAACAAAGTACTACAATAAAATATTAAATCTGAACTTTCATATTTAAAACATTAAAAGCTTTAAAAGTATCTAATTAGTACTCAGAGAGATGCTTTTCTTTCCTTCTGAAAAGCTGCCTTTGTTCCATGAGGTAGGGTCAGAGGTGAGGACTAAAATAAATTTGGAAACCTTTTAGCTATGCATTGAATACTATAAGATCTACATCTTAGCAACTGCTGCCATGTAGTATGAAAACCAACCCATAGTTTTAAATGTGAGGTAATTCACAGTGAGAGAAAACCTCTATGCTTCTCTCCGTTCTTGATCCAGTCATCAATAATATGGTTCTCACAAAACAATCAGATATGCTGAAATAGTCTATTTTCAAGTAAAATGCTACAGAAAATCGTGTTAATTTTCTTTCTAATATTTTACTTGACATTATTTGAATAAACTTTCCAAGGTGAGTCTATTTTTTTAAATTTCCCAAAGGTTTGTCTCAATATTTCTTATTTTGACACATGTTAAAATTTTGCGTAAAACTGCTTTAAGTTTTCTTATAGATGAGATTACAACATTTCATTTCAGATGGGAGTCTTTTATAGTATTAAAGATGAAAGTATTGTAGTTTCATTAAAATGCCATAAAAATATTTGAAGCTCTCAAATCAGTATCATTCATTTTGTGTTTCAGCAAGAGGTTGAGAAGTAACAGAGTATTCTTTAAAAAAGGCAATGGATAGAGCTGTCAGCTTATGTAATACAGTGTTAAAAATAATAGTCCCCTAGGAGCTAAACTCTATAATGTGTGTCCCAAAGTTAGGATGTGTTTTCAGCCTCTGAGCTACCTGTGAAGATACTCTGTTTAGCTTCTCATAAGAAAGGAAAGCAAGAGGAAAAGTAAAACTCATTCATCTTGGTACTTGACAGTGTATTTCCCTCTTAAACACAGGCCTGACTCAGGGCATATTGACACACAAAACTGTAAAGAAGATAGCATTGGTTGAGTTACTCAGGGTAGAGATCATTATGGAGCTATGGAAAACTAATAGCAATTTTAATCAAGTAATAATTGCTAAGAATCACATTTCCTTGATGGTTTTCATCATTTTCTTGCCATCAGTTGTCAGGTATACATTGATGAAGCTCTACTTTGGCCTTCCCAAATAGCCAAATGATACATTTTTATTTTCAAATATATCAATTGCCTATTTGACTAGCCATGAATTATATTTCAGTGATTACAGTTTATAAACTTAAAATGTAAATCATATTAATCAAAGGAACATGGAGTAAAATATTTTGAAATCCTGTTTACAAGTATATAAAATATGAAGCACTCCAGCAAGTTTTCTCTTATTCATGAAGATTTTTGTGCGTGCTTTTATTCTAAAGCATTCAATAAATTAATAATTTATGACATTAGTGTTTGAGTATAATGACTGATGGTTCAAATAATACCTTATATTTTAATTATATCCAAAATTAAAGTACTAAAAAATGCAAGGTGTTAGCAATGGAAAAGATATATTCTTATTCATATCATCAGGAAACAAACATAAAAACACTATACCTAAAAAGAGGCAGAATAAATAAAATGTTCAGTAAAATCTAACCAACAGAAAGTATAAGTCACAAATAATATGATTTTCTTTTATAAAGATAAGTTTTCAAAAATGCCGCGGGCCACACATTCAGAAACAAGCTACCCTTTCAGTAACATGTCCTCAATGATGCATTTGTTATGTAAAGCAACAAAATGTGTAAATATCGCTTGGGCACCTTGCAATGGAATGTGTAAGTGGGGCCCTGTGCTGAAACTTGTCTTTACTGTTTCAGCTACACAAACTCAGATTTCTACCTCTCTAAACTTGTTTTAACAAATAAAGATGATAACAAAATAATACTTCAAAACTGAGTTGTTTTGATATTAAGTCTACATACAAGAAAATCCGATACCAATTATTAAGCCTGTCAGAATAGCTGCAATGACTGTATTACAGTTACTTTTAGAAAAAAATACTGTTGGGGTATGTCTTAGGGGTTTCTAAGAAGTTTTATTAAAAATTCACAAAGTATATAATTCTGAGCATACATGCATGAGAATAATAAAGTTAAATTTCAATTTATTTCATAAAATAATATAACCTTGAACAAAACACATTGAAAATGGTACCAGAACTGACATTCAGAGACCGAAATTTTATTTTTACATGTTTGAAGAATTTTATATGATGCATTAATTAAAGAAAATGGTGTTTAATGTATTTAATATGACCACCAGGTTGTTAATCACCAATTATTTCAGGAACATATTTTCAGATTAAAATAGACTGTGCTCATCATATCAATGTACACATATGCATCGGAGATAATGGACCAGCAATTTGCAGATTAATGACAGAAAAGCTCTAGGAAAGAAAGAAAAAACTCCCTGCCTAAATAAATTATCTTCCAAATAATGTAGAAGGAAAATATACTTAATAAACACACTGTAAGCAGAACTTGAATGTTACAAGAAAAAAGAACAGTCCACTAAACTAAGAAACTTTTCATCTCTGGAATCTCTATTGCTTTTGATCTGGAGAAATACATCGATCAGATACGAGAAGTCATAGATTAAAATGCCACTGTGTAAGAAGTATCAGATACTCTATTAAAAAACTGAAAATAATTTTATTTTTTATCTGTAGACCTTTTCTTTATGGGATCTCATCAATGTGTAAAGTTTTTACAATTGAATTTCTCCTTCAGTATTTTTATTAGTGTGTGTGTTGTACCTCAAACTCCATAGTCATTATAATCCACTAAATTGCTAACAGATATTTCAAAATGTAGATTTTGTTATTATGAATAGAGTCTCATTTTTTAATCCAAATATCCCCTTGGTCAAACTCCCTTTCCCCTCCCACACCTCCCAGTCACTCTCTCTTATCTCGATCACTTTATCTCCTCCCCAGCAAGGGCAGGAGGTCCCAATGTCCCAAGGTGGCTTAGTTCAGCATCCATTCCAGGCAGATCCACTTTTGTCTTCCCAATATCAAGACTGGGTCAAGTGTTCTGCTGGAGGGACTGGGCTTCAGGTGCCAGTCCAAGGTGATTCAGATCCCAAGCTGTTCAGTGGTTGTGGTTTCCAGCTTGGGAATGCTTTGCTTTCTGTTTAAAGTCCACAAATGAGTCAGTACATCCCCTGTTTATCTTTCTGTGTTTGTGATACTTCTCTCAGGAGGATGTTCTCCAAATCCATCCATTTGCCTGCAAATTTTAGGATATCATTTATTCTTACTGCTGAGTAGTACTCCATTGTGTAGATGTACCACAGTTCGTGAATCCATTCCTTAGTTGAGGGGAATCTAGGTTGTTTCTAGGTTCTTGCTATTGTGACTAATGCTGCTATGAACATAATTCAGCTAATGCCTTTGGAGTGCGAATGTGCATCTTTAGGATATTGTAGTAGTATTGCTGGATCCTTGGGGAGATTGATTCCCAGTTTTCTGAGAATCTGCCATACTGCATTCCAGAGTAGCTTAACAAGCTTACACTCCCACCAGAAATAGAGGAATGTTCTTGTTGCTCCACATCCTCTCCAGCATAGGCTGTCATCTGTGTCTTTTATCTTAGCCATTCTGACAGGTGTAAGGTGGTATCTCAAAGGTCTTTTGATTTGCATTTCTCTGATGGCTAAAGAAGTTGAGCACTTTTTCAAGTGTCTTTCAGCCATTTGTAATTCTTCAGCTGAGAATTCCCTTTTTAGTTCTGAACCCCATTTTTTGATTGGGTTATTCAGTGTTTTAGGCTCTACTTTCTTCAGTTCTCTATATCTTTTAGAGATCAGTCCTCTGTCACTTGTAGGGTTGGTGAAAATCTTTTCCCATTCTGTAGGCTATGGTTTTGTCTTATTGACTGTGTCCTTGGCCCTACAGAAGCTTCTCAGTTTCAGGAAGTCCCACTTATTGATTGTTATTCTTAGTGTCTGTGCTACTGGTACTATATTTAGGAAGTGGTCACCTGGCCAATTCGTGGGAAGGTATTTCCCACTTTCTTTTCTATCAAGTTCAGTGTGGCTGGGTTTATGTTGAGGTCTTTGATCCACTTGGTTTGAATTTTGTGCAGGCTGACAGACTTGGATCTATTTGCATTTTGATGCACACTACCATCCAGCTACACCAACACCATGTATTAAAGATACATTCTTTTTTTTACTTGAAAATTTTGGGTGTCTTTGCCAAAGACCAGGTGTTCATAGGTTTTTGAGTTAATGTCCGGATCTTTAATTTGATTCCATTAATCCACAGGTCTGTTTTTATTACCAGGCTGTTTATATTACTGTAAGTCTATAATATAACTTGAAGTCGGGGATGGTGATGCCTCCTGAGGTTCTTTTTTTAAGCAAAATTATTTTGGCAATCCTGACCTTCCTTTTATTCCAAATGAAATTGAGTATTGTTCTTTTAAGGTCTGTAAAAAATTATGTTGGTATTTTGATGGGAAGTACATTGAATCTGAAGATTGCTTTTGGTACAATTGCCATTTTCACTGTGTTGATCCTACCTATCCAGGAACATGGGAGATCTTTCCATTTTCTGATATCCTCTTTAATTTCTTTCTTCAATGGTTTAAAGTTTTTGTCAAACAGATCTGCTACTTCTTTGGTTATAGTTACTCCAAGGTATTTAATACTATTTGTAGCTAATATGAAGGGTGATATTTCCCTTATTTCTTTTTCAGCCCTTTTATCTTTAATGTATTGGGGGACTAACTTCTTTAAGTTAATCCTGTATCCTGCTACATTGCTGACAATGTTTATCAGCTGAGAAGTTACCTTGTTCAATTTTGTGGGTTACTTATGTATATAATCATATTATCTGCAAAGAGATAGATTTACTTCTTCCTTTCCAGTTTGTATCCCCTTAATCTCCTTTTGTTGTCTTATTGCTTTAGCTAAAACTTCAAGAACTATATTAAATAGATAAGGGGAGAAAGGACAGCCTTGTCTAGTTTCTGATTTTAGTGGGATTGCTTTTAGTATTTCTCTATTTAGTTTGATGTTAGCTGTCAGCTTTTTGTACATTGCCTTTATTATATGTAGATATTTTCTCTGTATTCCTGGTCTCTACAGGACTTTTATCACAAAGGAGTGTTGGATTTTGTCAAAGGCTTTTTCAGCATCTAAGTATATAATCATTTGTTTTTTTTTCCTTCAGTTTGTTTGTATGATGGATGACATTTACGATGTTTTGCATGTTTCAAACCATCCCTGCATATCTGGGATGAAGCCTACTTAATTGTGGTGGATCATAGTTTTATATGTTGTTGTACACGGTTTGTCAGAAATTTGTTGAAAATTTTTGCATCAAAATTCATTAGGGAAATTGGTCTATAATTATATTTCTTTGTTGTGTCTTTGAGTGGCTTGGGTATTGGGGTAATTGTAGCCTCATAAAAGGAGTTTGGCAATATTCTTTCAGTTTCAACTGAGTGAAACAGTTTGAGGAGTATTGTTATTAATTCTTCTTTGAATGTCTGGTTGAATTCTTCAGTGAAACCATCTGAACCTGAGCTTTTTTTTCTAGGGTTGGCTTTTAATAACAGCTTCAATTTCCTCTAGGGTTTTAGGTCTATTTTGGTATTTAATCTGATTTGATTTAATTTTGGTAAATGATGCCTATCCAAAAAGCTGTACATTTCTTCTAGCTTTTTCATTTTTGTGGAATATAGATTTTCAAAGTATGACCTGATAATTCTCTGAATTTCCTAAGTGTCTATTTTTATATCTTCCTTTTCATTTCTGATCTTGTTGATTTGGATACACTCTCTCTCTGCTTTTTGTTTAGTTTGGATGAGGGTTTAATCTATCTTGTTGACTTTCTCAAAGAACAAACTCTTTGATTCATTGATTCTTTGTATTGCTCTTTTTGTTTCAATTTTATTGATTTCAGCTCTGAGTTTGATTATTTCCTACTGTCTACTGCTTCTATGTGTCTTTGCTTCCAATTGTTCTGTGGTTTTCAGCTATGCTGTTAAGTCTCTTGTGTGGGATATCTCCTGTCTTTTCATGTAGGCATCTAGTGCTATGAATTTTCTTCTTAAGACTACTTTCATTGTGTCCCATATGTTGGGTATGTTGTGGATTCATTTTTGTTAAATTCTAGGAAGACTTTGATTTCTCTCTTAATTTCTTCCTTGATGCAGAGGTGGTTCAGTTGAATGATGTTTAGATTCCATGAGTTGATATGCTTTCTCTGATTTTCAATGTTGTTGAACTCTAACTTTAGGCCATGGTGATCTAATATGATACAAAAGGTTAAAATGTAGATTTTTAAAAGCTATTTTGATTGTTGTATTTACAACTCACTTATCAGCCATCCTTTCTAGCTTCATCTACATGTGGAATACACAAAAGAGTACACTGTTTTATCTTTCACATATTATAGCTACCTACATAGTTGTTTGAAGCTTTTGACCCCATCATAGCTCAATAGGCTATTCCAATACATTTAACTTTCATTGTTTCTTTGATGCTCAGAAGGTTATCCACTTATGTTTGTATCTTGCAGAAGGTATCTAACACTAGTAATTGCTGGGTACAGGTTTTCATTGCCTCCAATGTCAGGCAGAGTTTAGCAGTCTGGTTGATCAAGTGAAGAAATGCAAAATTTATTTTACAGTCATTTTTTGAATATTTTGGGGAGATTATTTTTGTTAGTTTTGATAGATTAAATGTCAAATGGTAATTTAGCCTTTGTTATGTCAAATCTATTTTTATTAAGAAAGATTTTCGGTACTGTAATTTTGTGCTGTGACAATTGGCACTGAAGCCTATAACACAGATTATTATAGCATTCCATAACTTAGATTGAGGGAAAATGTGGTTGTGTGACATCTTATATTGTCTACTTACCTCTCATGTACCCCATAATTATAGTGAAGCCACTCCTGGGTCAATATTGGATCTAAAAACATCCACAGAAAATGTTTGCCTTCATATTGTTGAGTGCCTCATAAATTACTTCCTCTTAGTTGAAAACCTTGTGTTGGGAAATGCAAAAATGATGATAATTTAGTTCAAATGTAGACATATTGCTACATCTCAACATTTAATCATACTGATAAATCTTATAACTACTTTTTTCTGCTTTCATTCAAACTTATTTAAAAGCTTTTGAACACAGAGATAGATAGAAACAGACACACAGAGAGACATAAACATGATTCTGTACATACCAAAAAAAGGAACTGAAGAGAAACAGAGATGGGGGAGAGAGAGAGGAGGAGGAGGAGGAGGAGGAGGAGGAGGGGAGAGAGAGAGAGAGAGAGAGAGAAGGAGATGATGGAGGGGAGTGAAGAGAGAAAGGGAGAGAGGCCTATAGTTTCTGACAGAAAGAAGAAAATCTTGAATGAATTTCAATTAGGTTTTAAAACTCTGAATTCACTTACTTGTCAAGTTCATCTACAAATTCTCTGTCTCAGGTTGATGAAGTTACCTGCCATTTAATTCCAAGGCAGATAAATGTTGTAAGATAATTTTATATGGATGATCTAACATCTAAACTTAGATTAACCATCTAATCACATTTCTCCCAGTAAAATGATATATACTCTGCATATACCAATATGTTTTTCGTTCATCATCTGATTTCAAGTCAGTGTAAGTGTTGGAAAACTCAATTAGTTAATGAAATTATGAATTCTCTATAAATTTTATTTTCTATGTATTAAGATAATTTGCAGGTAACATAACTTGACTGCAGTAAATGAATGAAAATCACATCCATATTTCTATGTGTTTACTGAATGAAATACTTTCTATTTCACAATTATAACAAATCTGAAGTATGAGTCATTCACTAGAGTTGTAGGAGTTAGCTCTCTAGTAATTACAAAGCATAATTACAATAAGATGTTATATGTGAGCAAAAATAAATGTATGTGTAACAGTATATTTGACAGTATTATAAGCCACAATTTTTTATTAAATAGCATAACTACAGTTGGAAATACATTTTTGTAAATAATGCATGCATACAACTCTTATGTCATGAAGAATTAGTTTTATTTTAAAAGCATAAGATTATATCTCATCTTAGGCAGTATGTAAATGATTTTTTTCTTTTTTCTTTTGTGAACCATTAGATATTTCAGTGCCTCATTTTTGTCTACCCAGAAAAGAGAGTGTGGAATATTTCCAAGCAATATAAATATTGGAAATTATCTTAGCTGTTTCTAAATAGCATATGGTTGTACAGGCTTGACTTTCTCCAAATGGTAAAGTGTGATATTTTCAAGCATAGTGATTTCTTCATTTCCCATGTCACACCCACATCATCTTAAAATTTGCTTCTGCAACCTGCTTAAGAACACAGCGCCTTGAATTTCTGTACTTTCAAAATCTAGAAAATCAAAACTTTGAAAGTCTTTGATGAAACACCAACTATTCAACATAAGGCTATGTTCAGTACTATTAGAGAATTCTTTACATTTTTGAAAATTCGCTTTACACTCTAATGTTTACTAAGTAATAAAAGATTATTGTTTAGTCAGTCTATATCTAGTAATTGTTAACATTTGTTTTATTTGTTTAATATTTATGTGCATAAATATACATTCACAGACCAACATACTCACATATTCAGAGATATACATGTATAGATGCAAATATATAGAGACACACAAAACTACAAAGATGCAGATATGCATGAACTTGCAGGAACATATGCGCAGACACTCATAAACATTCATACACATAGATACACCCATGAACACAACAGATTTATACTTCAGCAAGATACTCCAGAGAAGAAGCAGCCTGTTGTGCTTCATAGAGCTACACTAACAATTTAACCACTGAAAAGTTTAATAATTGTAATATTAAGCTAGTTCATATTCAGATTTTTTTTGCAATGCATTCTTAATTCTACATTTTATAATTTATTATTTTCAGAAATATTCATTAATTTTTATAAATATTTTAAATTGAAATACTTTTAATGTTAGATATACTAGCTTTTGTAGAGAATTTTTGTACACCAGTATTCTTCAGTTTTATGTCTTATATAACTATGCCAAATTTTACCTGAAGCTGTACTTTATGATTGTATACATTATTTTAAATAAAACTTGTTTCTGGATATGATATTTGCTAGTTCATTTTTAAAAATATGATTTTCTTTTTATTTTAGTAATATTTGGAAATTTGATACATGCTTTTATAAAGAAGGCTTCCATCTATTTTATTTTGTTTAACACTTTAGTAAATTGTTCTTGCATGGTAGCTGTATCAGATAGTTTTAATTAACGATTTAATTAACTTAAAGCACTTTTAGGCTCTTTTCTGTCAATTTTAAAATGTTTACACAATTCTCAAACACTAACTCACAACTGCATAGAGTAAATATTCTCTTTTTTGGAAAATTACAGGCATTGTATTCAGGGCTAAACCACAAATTTTAGTCTTTGACTTTATGTTTTTAGATGCATGATTTATGAAGAACCATTCCTATTTCTTTGTTTCTTATTTACGTGTTTGTTCAGAATGATTTTGTGAATCCTTCTAAGAGCATAGAGTTGTCTGCATTGGTGATAAGTGTGCAGGTTGTACTCTGTGTTCAGAAGAAACATTGTTCTTTTACTGTGCATCATACTCTTAAACTAATGAGTGAGGCTAGATGCCAGAAAATGTTTTCAACTAACTCTATTTCTACCTAGAGCTTAACTGGATAATATCTTCATTCACTGCCTTTGATAACACCTATCTCCATCTATATACTTTAATTTCTCTGACTAGATCTTGAAGATTTCTTCATATTGAATTTTTAACCCCAGGAATTTTCTGTATAATTTCAGGATAAACGAACAGGAGTTGGCAGATATTATGAGATTTATTTTTAATGTACTACTAACTGTCTTGATAGTTGCTCTGCATAATCACTTCCAATTGTGCATTATGATTTACCAATTTACTAAGGAATTGGAATTTTCTGGAAGCAATGAGAGGTTAACAACAGTCCGAGGAAAACATACCATTTAAGCTAGATAAAAAAGTAACTGCATGAAATGTGACATGCAGTGGTGAGGATAAAAAGAACCTCCTAGGAGCAATTATTTAGGAAGCTATTATGGTTGTTCAGGTGAAAGATGCCGAGAAATTGAATTGAGGTTGTGATAATAGAAAGAGAGAGTGAAGACAGATTCATAAACCATTTCATTTATTTCTTCATCGATTGTGAAAACCAAGGAAAGTGAGGAAACATAGTTTTTTTCTTTTCAACTCTCATTTTTTGATATCTTCACAAATGATAAGATTTCTAACAGATCTATTTTCCACTTGATTAATAGCAGCTTTAGTTTCTCTGAATTAGATTCTATCTGCTCTGTTCCACCTTTCTGTGGATGGTACAATGCCTGACTCCCATTGCTTTTGGGTTTGCTTTTGTTTTGTTTTGGTTTTGGTTTTTTACTGTATTCTATAGAGCATATAGAAAACATGAGAAAATTTAAAGATCTAGTAAGTATATTTATAGTTAATTTATATAATTCAGTACTCTGTAATTATAACACACTTCTAAATATTTTAAGCAATTTTTTGATATATAAGTTCAAATAACTTTAACGTTGGAATACATATGGATGAATTCTAAGAGTAGATTAATAAGGCATTAGAACTGAAAAATAAATGTCTCCTATGTAATTTTTTGGATGTTAGTTTTTTACTCTATAAAATGAAAAGTGTAAAGGATCAGTGGAAGCAATCAAGAATAAGCAGAATTGTCTCCAGAGCTCAAGTTGGTCAGGGAGAATTTCACACCCAAAGCCTTGTCACTGTGCAATTGATAAGATATGTCCCCAGTAAGACTGATACATTTTTGCAGTGAAGTTTATTTCAGTAGATTTGTTTTATGTTTGCTTTGATATATAATAAAATACTACTCCAATGTGAATTTAAAACAATATGAGTTCATTATCCCTTCGTCTCTTAGTTTTCTATAGTTAATTATCTGAGATAACTGATCAAGACTGAGCAGTCAACTATGGAAACATCTCACCTGAGACTAGCCATCATTTCCAACATGAAGGCTTGTTAGCAGGTAGTGGTTATTGGCAGGTATGGACTGGGAATTCTTCTTCTTTAAGTAACCATCCATACCCCATGATGGGTTCCATTCTATAGACATTGGTTTGTTTCTTCAAAGTAACAGTGTGCCATCGATTGTAGCCTAAGGTGTTTAACAATAGGGACCGCTAGCAGCTATTTAAGGTTAAATCTTTTCATTTAACTGATAGATAAATGACTTACCATTGGTGTATAGAAGTGCACTACCATAGTACATGCATTGTCTCACTCAAGAGTATTATTTAATAAATGTACACCAGAGGGCCGGAATCTTTAACATCATCTAAAGTTTTTATATGCAAGTGCTACTGCAGAGATTAAAAGTGAATAAACAGAAAAAAAGGCAGGACTTCAAGATTTTTGATTGATTCTGCCAAAATAATTGACTATATTTTTAAAGAAAAAGAATGAAATATAAACAAGTTATAAAGTCAAATAATAAATATTAAAACATCAATAAGCAAGGTTTTATAACTATTAGGGATCCAGTTAGAGGTCATCTTGTTTTACACAAATTTTCTTCCATAACATAAAAACAGAGAATGATTTTACTTATTCAATTAGGACAAAGTAAAGAGGAAACAGGCAAAGACAACTGTGTACAGAAAAGGTGTCTCGATAGGTAAGAATATTGCTGCTCATACATGGGTGGCTTTTACATCTGCTTCTTCAGCATTGTGTTGATGAGGCACAGTCTTGCTGGCTATCAGCCTAAATTCAGGTTCAGGGAAAAACTCTATTGTAACAGAATATGATGGAGTAGAAGTTTAGGACACTTGAAATATTTTGACTTACATATGTGCATGCATATGTGTCTATACATCATCCACACTTACACACACATATACCCACATAGTTAAAAATTATAGTCTAATTCTCCATATATATATGTAATGATAATTTGTTGTAAAAAATAAAATAGGATTCATGTAGGATTGATGAATGTGATAGAAATATCAAAACAGAAAATAAAGATCTCTGCCCTTGTAATTTTAAACTAAATATAACCTTTGAAATTACAGTATAATATACAAGGTGATGCTAATATTTATTTAGATACCATATGAAATACAGCATAAACATTGTAAAAAGAAATTTTGAAAAATATCTTAATTGTCTGAGAAATACAGTATTTTCATAGGTTTTAGTACTTAATATTAAGATTTTCATTGAAGTAATATTTTTCTACAAAACTGTTAATATTTAAAGTAAAACTGTATTAGGCTGGTTTATATATTTATAGCTTTATTTTTTTTAAATCCAAGAGATTCCTTTAAACATTACAAATATGAAAGAGAAAGTCCACATATGAAATAAGTTAGCAGAGTTTAAGTATTTACTGTAATCCTTATGTATTTCAGACAGCATAGAATTAAGTAAAAAGACAGAAAAGAATATAGACCTCAGATAAAGCTAATTTATATTTTTAATGTGTTTCCAAACACAGTGTCAAGTTAACTACCACATAAGGAGATAATTAGCATTCACAATTAGTTCTTGGTTAATTGAGTATCTATTCAAGAGAAACATACATCTTGAGGCTCTATTGTACACTTCATTCTAATGTTAAATTGGATAATATTTTAACATTAAAAATAAAAAGTTATAGCACAAAATAAACAGGAAATATTCCTTATCAATTGTTAATATATGTGTCATATATGTATAAGACAATATTCTCAAAAAAATGGATTGTCACTATTTCTCATCCTTTGGACAGTGAAAAATCACACAGGCCTTAAAAGATGTATTATAAATTAAAATTCATCAAAATTCTACCTGTTATTTTTCTCAAGACACTACTTAAAATAAGACATTTCCACATAGAAATAACAAACTTTTAATAAACCCATCTGAGTATATATATCTGTACATATATATGTATATATATGGAATTCTTATAATTCAATATTATAAATCGAAACACAAATCAATGTTGTTCAACTATGAATATTTGCTAATAAATCATATTAAACATAAAATACTACAAAAGAAATGTGACATGGAAATAAATTAGAAATGAGATCACAACACAATTTTATTAATAACTATTCAATATAATTATCTCATTTTTATAAATATAGTGTTAGAAAATGGGTTACTGAACCCAGGGGATGTACTCACTCATTAGAGGACTTTAAACAAAAAGCAAAGAACACCCAAGATGCAAACCACAACCACTGAACAGCTTAGGATCTGAAGGAACTTGAGACATCCAGGGGTCTTGATATTAGGATGAGGAAATTGGACTTGCCTGGAGTGGATGCTGAGCTAATCTACCTTGGGACTTCTTGCCCTTTCTGGGTAGGGGATGGGGATGGGGAGGTGGGAAGCTGAAGGCTAACAGGGAGGGGTCGGGAGGGGGAAGGGAGTTAGAAGAAGGGCTTACATGGATTAATAAAAGTCTTTATTCTATAAAAATAAATTTTAAAAATGAAAAGAAAATGGGTTGTTGATAATGGCTACCTTTATTTACAGATTTTAGTATTTTTCTGTTAGCTTTCAAATTTCAAGATGATAAAGCATAGGTAGTGACATAATAAAACCATAAACTTGATAAATTTAAAAAGAAAACATTTTTTACTTAGAAGTAGGGATTATATTAATATACTGTGTTTATTTAAGCTCAAATATCATTGTTAGTAGATAATATGTATATTTTAAATAACAAATTTTAGTTGATAATTTAATATACCTGATTTATGGTGCTAAGTTCTCATTTTCTCTCTAAGCTGAGCATTAAAATAAATATTAGGACCAAAACCAATAATTCTACCAATAGCACCTCCACTCTTGAGAATTTCAAGCATACTTTAAATTGCAACTGGATAATAAGGAAATCTATAAATCTGTAGCTTTCTAAAAATTATCAATGAGGTCAGTAGAAATTATCATCTATGTATCTGTGTAGCTGTGTATGTATGTATATATGTGTATGTATGTATGTATATGTGTATGTATGTATGTATCATGTTTCCATCTAATTATCTAAATGATCTTTATCTCACTATATATGTTTTAATTCAAC
The DNA here is from genome assembly GCA_004025045.1 of Sigmodon hispidus. Classification (NCBI taxonomy): domain Eukaryota; kingdom Metazoa; phylum Chordata; class Mammalia; order Rodentia; family Cricetidae; genus Sigmodon; species Sigmodon hispidus. The sequence continues at coordinate 136,049 of PVIH01000697.1, forward strand.
CAAGAGTCATTCCATAGAAATTATTATTCTATTATAAATAATACTATGCTTTTATAGATTGTATTGTATCATTTCTGTTAATTATGCCCTACATAGTGACTTATGCTTATATAGTGACACACTTTTTTTGATGTTTGCCTCTTGGATAAATGAAATTATTTAGCCTTGGCCTTTTAAATGCTTAGAGCTATCGTTTCAGGCTCACATTTTCCATTTTGAATGTTGTTTTTTGAATAATGATATAATGGTTTGCAATTGATATTTATCCTTTATTGCCAAATATGTGAAGTTCATAGAAATCTCTAGACTGATCATATAATTCAAAAATGTCTTTCAAACTACTTTTGCAGAAGTTACCTTTTTTCATGTAACTGCAACAAAAATTAAAACTATTCTCTATGGTCAGAAAAATTTGTTCCTAATGACTGAAATGACAAGCAAAATTTGTTTGCTTTGTTAGATGATTATTGTATTGAAAGTTATATGACAGTTAACCTCAGCAATACTAAGGATGTGTAATCAATACAAGGTAAGGGAACAATAAGGCATTATATCTATCTGCATCATCAGTAGACTGTTCCTTCAGAAAGCATCTAGAGCAATTTTCAATATATCATAATCATAGGTGAATCTCTATAGCATTGGGTGGGATTTGCACAGTATTGGACTACTTGGCATGTGTTATCAGGCACTGGGAATTTCAAAAGGCAACAACCCAGTTTTTCATCACAAAGACAAAGCATAAACTTAAATCCATCATCAGTATAGACAGCCTGTCCCCTGGTTGTTTATATTATGACCCAATGTCTACAGTCTGGCACTTTGTTCATTCATATATATAGGACAAACAAAATTCTACATCACTAGATTTTTCTTTCCTCCTATCCCTCACACTGGATGAGATTTGTGTCCTCAGACATGTCAAGAAGATCCTGGACATTGTATATGATTTTTCATCATTAAATCACTTCCTGCTCTTGTACTTACTACTTCATATTTGACTTATTTTCTTATTCCTTGTAACATGGGAAACTATAAAAGGGAACCTTCTTACCTGTGTTTTCCAAGTATTACTTTGGTTTTTATATATTTATTTTCAGTTATAATTAAAGGAATTAAGCCCATTACTCTCTTTGATCCCATTGGCTTAAAAGTTTTGTAAAGTATTTCTTGTTCTCCAAACTTTAAGTTTCTTAATTGGCTTTCATAAACAAGAGAACGTCTCTTGACTCTCAAATTTGACTAAAAAATTGTCTCTAAAGACTTTCTTCTCCTTTCCACTATTTTATCCTTAATTGTTCTTGGACTTGTGATTTAAGCATCATTTCCTTAATGTTGCTTTTCTTTATTTCATTATGTAGACAAAATTACGATTATATCTTTGAAAATTTGCAAATATTTACTTTTTAAAATTTACCATATATTTATTTATATATTATGACCTCCTTCTTGAGATCTTTCAAAATATCCTTGAGTGTGACACTTGAATAATATTATTCCAGTTACAACTGCTACTAAAATATAATAAAATTAATTTCAATAGTACATATAATAATATTTCTCCACAAGAATTCAGTATATGGTAAGTGTTTGAGAAATATATAGTTCATGTTTCTATTAATGACAATCCAATTTAATGGCAGGTGGTACTATGGTTCATCATACAGAAATTTTAACCTGTCATATGCTTTAGGTGACAAAGAATTGCTAAGTTTTACTATTTCTTTGAATGTTTGATTGCCGAGATTTAAAACTACATTGAAATCTATGTAGGTTGTAATTTAAGTTTTAGTGATTTTCAAATAAATTGAATTAGATTGCCCTTCTCAATATCTTATTTAATACCTGAAAGTTGTAAACATGTCCTATGTCATAGAGTTTTTCTGGGGTTTAAACATATGTGCATTTATATATGTTTGGGTATATATTATAATATGAAGCTTCAAGAGTGAGCATTATATTTTGTTCTACTATAGAGTTAGGAAACTCTTCAGTTGGAAACCCAAAAGATTACATTTATGGGGCCAGAAATTTTAAAAAAAATTATTAACATTAGATATTATAACTAATATATAAATATAGGATATTTGATTTCTTTGAACATTTAATTTTCTATGAGTCATACAAAATTATAGACTAAAAACAATTTTAAATGCAAATATTCCATTTAAATAAGTATTAATGAATTAGTTATAAAATTACTTTAAAGAATTTTGGAAATCTGAAAATGAGAATACTTCCATGTACTTAGTAATCATATTTAGACTTAGAATGTGAGATTAAATTTCTTAAAGCTTTAATTAAGTCAGTTTTTAACAATTTAACATTTGAATGTAGCATAGTAGTTGAAATGGCACAATTTATGATGTGTGAATACAGTTATTTTTATTGATTGATGCAGTCAGATTTAATTAAAAATCACACAATTTCTGAATGTTATGTATTTTTTTAGAAAAAATATGTAGATTTTTATAGCTCTCAATCCACTCACACATAGGAGCAGAATCTAATAAGCAAAAATTAAGGGAGAAATTTTACAATACATTCAACTCAGTTAATATTTGTAATAAGCTTTTACTTGGTGAAATAAAATAAATAACATTACTTGTGTTTTGACTCTGCTTATGATTTTTTATAATATGTCTTTCCTGAAATATGTTTGATTTCTGTAATCAAAACCCAGGACTGGGCTGGTTTAGTTATTGTTTCTGTTGACTGCTTTCCAAAGAACTGTTACCTAGCAACCATATGGGGAAATCTTGTAACTTTAAGTCATACAAGAGCATAGAAAATAAAATGATGCAGGCATTAAAATACATGGCCCACCTTACTGAAACGTAAGTGTCATAATTGGAAATAGCCAGTGATGTCTTTGTTAGAGGGTCTATGGGACATCTTTGGCCAATAACTCAAAAAGATGTAATCCATTTCATTGCACTAGTAGTTTTCCTTGATGGCACAGGATATCTAGAGGGACATTGTTTCTTCATTATGGTGACTTCATTTAAATCCCTTCCATATATATCCTAGGAAAGTACAGTATAAAAATCTTAAGAAGCTACAGTAGTAGCAAGTAGATATCCGAATGGCTTACTTTTGTGTTAGTTGTTCCCATATATAATATATATATGTAATATATATATTACTTTGGTCTTCCATCTATTTCCTCAATTACTACTCTTCTGCTTTTATATCTTTATCAAACTATATTATATTTACCCCCTTGGAAGATCCCTTCATTCCCCTTGCCCGTTTTAACTAAGTACTCTTTGCAGCATTTTGGTTGGAAACATACATTTCCAAGCATAAAAGCTAAAGGTAATATCCACATATAAGAAAAAGTATGTAGTATTTGTTTTTTAGATTCTGACTTACCTCATCACAATATGTTTTTCAGTCTATCTATTTTTCTGAAATTTTTAAAATTTTTTTGTTAACAGTTGGATAATATGCTATTTTGTAAATATGCTACATTCAATTATTCACTCATTGTTGACAGACATTTAAACTGTTTCTAAAATCTGGATCTCATCAATAGAGCATTATTGAAAATGGATAGACAAGTATCTATATCTGTAGTGTAGTCATTTTGGTGTCTAAGTGTGGTATAGACACTGGATTTGTGGTAGATTGATTTTCAGATTTTTGAGAAGGCTTCATATAGATTTTCACATTGACTGGAATGTTTGTTCACGAACCAGAAATAATTAAGGGTTCACCTTCTCAATATATTCAAACATATATGCTGGCATTTTTTACTGATTTTAATCACTCCTTTGGAGATAAGATTAAATCTTAAAGTAGTTTTAATTTGTATTGCACTGATGGCGAAAGATGTTGTATATACTTAAATGATTTTCAGCCATTTGTTTCATTTTTGAGACAGTTTAGTTCTCTTCCAGCTTTTTTATTTGTGTAATTTGTCTTCACTGTGTCCAGTGTTTTTATTTTATTAGTTTTCTTTGCTAGATTTAACCCTCTAACAGTTTTATAACTTGTGAAGATTTTTTTTTTATTCTCTTGAGTGCCAGTTTGTTGTACTGTTCTTTGCTGTCCAAAGAGGTCCCACCTACTAAACGTAGATTACTTAAGCTATTAGTGTGTTATCAGTCAGCCCTTTCTTGAGTCAATGAAGTGAAGTCTTTGCTTCTATCAAATTCAGGGGACTCAGGATTTTCTTTTCTTTTTTTTGAGATTTTAGATAAATTTGGAGTTGAGTTTTTTGTGTGGTTGTTTTCATTCTTCTACATATAGCCAACCAGATTAACCACTTTCATTTATTGGAAATGCTGACTTTTCTACAATATATATGTTTGGCTTCTTTGTAAAAAAAAAAATAAAAAAAACTAAGTGTGTGGACTTATGTCTTCAATTTAATTCCACTGATCAATGTGTCTGTTTTATACTGTGATAGTTTTATTATAGCTTATAATAACTTAAAATCTAGATTGTTAATACCTCTAACAGTTCTTTTATTTTTTCATGATTGTTATAGCTAATGTTTATGCTTCCAGATGAAATGAAATATTTTTTTTCTTACTACTTTAAAGAACTGTATTAGAATATTGATGGGGTTGCGTAAAATCTACAGTTTGCTTTTGGTAGCATAGCCCTTTATACAACATTAATTATACTGATTCACTGGCATATGTTTTAATCATCAAATTATTTCACACAAAAAAAAACCCAGAAGGAATATTTTCTATTTATCATGAAGCCACTATTACGGCCTAACAAAACCAATGATACAACCAAAAGAAGAATAGACCAAATATCCCCCATCAACACAGATGCAAAAATTATCAATAAAATACTTACAAATGGAATCCAACACATCAAAAGATTATCCAACATGGTCACATTGATTTTTATCCCAGATGTGCATGGATGGCATTAATGTATATACATGTTTAAAAGTAATTTACAACATAAACAGACTAAAAGAGAACAACTGCATCATCATCTCATTAGATGATGAAAAGGCCTGTGAAAAAATCAAATATTTTTTTATGATAAATGGCCAGGAGAAAACACAGATACAAGAGGCATACCTTAACATAATAGGACAATTTACAGAAATTCTGTAATCAGTATTATTTTAAATGGAGATAAACTCACAGCATTTCTACTAAGATCAGGAAGACAAAGACTTCCCCTCTTTATCAGTTATAGTACTTAATGTCTCACTGGAACAATAAGGCAATTGAACTAGATACAAACTGGAAAGGAAAGAAAGTCGCAAAAAGGATAGGAAGATGTCAAAGAATCCTTATTTGTAGATTATATGGTTTTATACATAAAGTACCCCCAAATTCCACCAAGATTCTTCTAAAGCTTATAACCATATTCAGTAAAGTACAGAATACAAATCGGAAACCTAAAATAAGTAGCCTCTCTATACACAGATGTAACTGGTTATACATAAATGGAATGAGGAAGGCAACAGAGAAACAATACCTTTCACAAGAGATTCAAAATATCTTAGAATAACTCTAAACAAACCATGTAATGCATAATATAATATAATGCATAATGCCTTGCATAATATAAGCCTTAATACATTAAAGAATTTGAATGAAACACCAGTATCTGGAAAGACAGTTCATGCTTATAGATTTGTAGTTATAGAATTTACATAATCCTATAAGTAAGATATTTCATTGTAATTTTAAACATTTAAAATTAAACATAAAGTGGTAAGAAGAAATTTAAAACATGTATTATTATTACTACAATCTTGTTATATTATTCTAAAATATTGTACAGTATCTGAGATAATTATTTTTCACAGTATGATGCCTGTTCCTGCTGTATTGATGAGTTTTCCATCACTATAACAAATGTCAGAGACAGTTGATTCAGAGAAAAAAATATATTCTGTTTCATCTGTAGTCCACATATTTGATTATCCAAGAATTATGACTATTAGGTTCTTATTCATTCCTTAGGCACAACAAATGATTCACATACTCAGTGGATGCTATATCTAGCACTGTTTAAGATACCTGGATATTTAAACACAGCTCCCAATCATCTTGCACTTAAATAGTAATACATTTTCTTATTGGTCCATTATGATTGACTCATACATATGAACAATAAAACACTAAAGCTTGAATAAACATAACAGTTGTTGGAAAGGGACTAAACTGGAAACTCAGTAGATATTGCCTCACAGCATACCATGTGACATGGAAACTGAAACAATTCCAAAGTACTGCAGTACATTATTTTTATTAAACACCACTCTGCTCCAGGGAAGTACTGGCTTTTCTTGGTGATATGCAAGTTCTGTTCTGTATCATCCTCATTAGTCACTCTGTACAGCTAAGTTTGAAAATACACTGCAGATTCTTGGGTACATAGTGTGTGTCCACATTATATGCAGAGGTCTAGAATTCTTCGTAAACTTCATTACCTCCTTGCTTGTGCCCTGCCCATCTTTTCCTTTCAACTGTAATCTGTCTTTAAGGCTGTCATCTAAAACTTATTTGTGGAATGGCAGCACAGTGTTTGAATTTGATCCTTATCAAGCTTCAATGTTATGTCAAGATATCTTAAAGGACAGCCCCCAAAAGGCTCTCAAAGGGAAGCATTTTCTGAAGCTCATTTTTTTTTCATTTTCCTATGTTCAGATCTGAAGATATTTGATCTTATTTCTGATTTCAAGTAAAGTCCTACTTTAGATAATTATATCTCTGCTGGAAAATTATTGCTTCTTATCTTAGAGTAAATATGTTCTTTACTGAAATCAGCAAGGTGCATTTGATTCTGTTCAGAATATTTTTGTCTTCTGACATCTTTGGTAGACTTATGTCTACTGCATGTAAAACAGACATTGGGGAGGAAAAGGGTTTTTGCCTGGATATATTGATGTATAAGCCTCTATGACCTATGCATTTTATATACTAGATTAAAAAAAAAGTAGAATTGAATTTTTTATTACAATTTTGAGATTTTAATATATATTACATCTTCCCTTTCCTTTCAAATCCAAGTCCTTCATTTCAATAAGTATTGTTGCATGCATTCATGAGTATGTATATACATTTATATTCCTAAATATAATATGTTCAGTTCATATAGTGTTACCCTATGTATGTTTTCAGGGATGACATTTTGTGACAAAAAACCAATTAGTTTGGTATTCCATGGAGAAGATCACCTCTCCCATTTCCAGATTTGATTTTCTCAGTTTCCTATAGTTCTTTGTGTAGGACTGAAGCCTCATAGAATTTTCTCCATCCTCTTTAGCATGTCCACTGCTTGGGTCCTTCTTCAGTTCACGTTAGGAAGTCATGTTCATGAAATTTTATGAGTGTAGATTCCAATTTTACTAAGAGACACAATGTCAAAGCAAACTCTCCGATACTCTGGCCTTTACAATATTTTTGTCCCCTCTTCTACAGTGTTTTCCAACCTTACATAGTGGAAGTTGTTTTGTGGATGTATTCATTTGCACTAGGCTCCATAGCATTGATTTTGATTAGTTGTGCTGGTTAATCTGTAGTTGTGGTCTCTGTTGCAAAGAAATATTTCTTTGATGAGGGGTGAAGACTATATGTTTCTGTTGCTGTGTACAGATTGTTGTTAGAGGTTATGCTGCATTAGTAAATGAATGGTGGCATATTCTCCTTTAGGAGCTATGTCTTCATTAGATCTGAGTATCTACCTATGTTATCTGTACTCGGCTTCCTTCTTGTTGAGTGGGTTGTAAGTCCAATTAAGAAGCAGTTAGTTACCACCAAGTTATGTTTATTACTGATTTACCCTTAGGTTATATGGCTATAGGCATCATCATGTCCAGACAGAACTGTTGATTTACCTTCTACCCTTACTTCATATTAGTTCCAGCTCAGGGGATCTGTGAGCTGTTCCTGAAGCACATGGTGTCTTCAGCAACTCTGTGGGCACAGTGAAAATCAACAAAAGTCTCTATTTTGGGAGAGTCTCTTAGACGCCCTGGTGAACAACTCAAAAGATTGCTTTACATGTCTGATATTGGTGTTTCTGCTAGGTTGTCTTTGCCCCCTAGAGGCAGCAATATCAGCTTAGGTGGGTAAAGTTTATATGAGAAATTCCATATACTTTAGTTTTTTTTTTTTTGCTAAATAGTTAATATTTGTGTTATTTTGTTGCTTTTGAAGACTCTGTTATTGTTATTTTACCCACATCTCTATCTTGTGTTTACCTTCTTCTCACCCTACTAATGAGCGGCTTTCATCTTTCTTCTTTTCTTTATGAGATCACTTGTAGGAGTTGCATACATGTATGTGCTTGTGCATGGAATCAGTGATCAGCCTTACATGTACTTCTCAGGAATCACTACTCTTTGGTGTTTGAGAAGGTAGCTCTCAATGACCCGAGGTTTGCCAAGCAGGCTAGGTTCAATAGCCAGCAGCAGTCACACTGATCCCCTTTCCTCTGCTTTCATGTGCTAGGCTTAACTGTGTGGCTCACTACATCAAGCCTTTTCCCTCATGTGTTCTGGGAAATGAAGTGAGGTTTTCATCCTTGTGAGATAATCACTTTACCAAATGAGCTATATTCCAGGCTCAACTTTTCTGCATTTTAGTGAATCTAAAGGAAAAAAAAAAAAACACACACAAGAAAACAACAGATTATTTGCAAACCCTATTTTCCCACCTTCTTCCTAATCATTTCTATCTATTTCACTAAGAAAATAGAGCCACAGTAAGAACAACATTTCTTTCATCAACCTCCACAGCTACTCCCTAGATTGTATTCATCCCCATATGTTCTGCTTTTTCTCCTGTTGTTACAGAGGAACATTTTTAGCCACCATATGACAGAGAAGGCACACAGGCATGGTGCATTATGTTAGGGAGCTTGTCTTAGTTCTGATGATTGGTGAGTGATATGCTGAGGATTTTGAAATATATCCTACTTGTTTTAGAACTTATGTGGCAGGTGAAGGAGCCTAAGCAAAAGAGAATAGTGGAAGCATGTCATCCTGTGCAGTATGTTAGTCAGCGATCAGAATTGTTACCGAACTCCTTAAATGGCCCCAGTCTAATGCAAGAACTGAACTTTTGTTTTTATTTTATTTTAATTTATGAATAGCTACATGTGATTTAAAGGCAGAATTGGGCAACAGGATGTAAGTGGGTTAGCAAATTTCAAAACACAGGTGACTGACATGACATCAAATCATATTAGGAAGAGTCTGCCTTAGCTCGAGAGAGTAACTTAGAATTTGATTCATTTGTAGTAATTCTTCAATCTAGCATGCTGTGTGTGTGAGTGTGTGTGTTGTTTGTGTGTGTATTTTACTGTGGTTTTCTTTGTGATATGTGAGGGGGATGTATGTCTGTGTGTATTGTACTGTGATTGTCTTTGTAATATATATGGGAGGTGGGTACAGGCCAGAGGAGATCAACACCTATAGAGCTCTATCCGATTCCTTGAGATGCCATCTCTTACTGAACCTGAAGGCCACTGTTTAGACTGGAATGGCTCCTTGCTTAGTGCTCAGCATCCTTGTCACAATACAGAGATCATAGACACACATGGACAACCTGGCTCCATTGTTTTTCTATGTGTTTGGATTTGGGCTTAGACTCATATAATTGCATTACCAGTTCTCCTACCCACTGAGCACCCAAATAGAAAAAACTCTTTAAATAGAAAACGCCTTTAAAAAAATGTTTGTTTGTTGTTTTGGTTTTTTTTCCCCACATATAAATGAGTAAATACCATATATATCTTTCTGGGTCTGGATTACCTACTGAGGTTGTCTTGGTTTGGTTTGTTTGTTTGTTTCTTCGCTTATCAATTCCATTCATTTACCTGAGAATTTAATGATTTCATTCTTTTTTTTTTTTTGGATAAGAAATGCTCCATTGTGTAATGTAACACATTTTCTTTATTTGTCTGATAAAGAACATTTAAGATGTATCAAATTTCTGGCTATTATTAGTAGAGCAGCAATGACCTTTATTGAGCAGGTGTCTCTGGGGTAGGACAAAAGGCTCTTTGAGTATTTACTCAAGAGCGGTATAGCTAGATATTAAGGTAGCTGGATTTCCATATTCCTGAGGAACCTCCTCCCTAATTTCCATGACTATAGAACTTTTTAGTCCCACCAGCAATTGATAACATTGCCTTGGCTCCACATCCTTGCAAGGATGACCCATCACTTGTTTTATTGATCTTAGCCATTCTGACTAGTTTAAAAGAACATTACAAAGTAATACTGACTTGCATTTTTTAATATCTAAGCATGCTTAAGATGTACTTATTTTGTGTGTGTGTTTTAAATCATTTTATTCACCTACTCTCTCACAATGAAATAAGAATGTTTTTGCTTAAAGTCCACTAATGAGTGAATACATCCCCTGCTTATCCTTCTGGGTTTGTGAGACCTTGCTCAGGAGGATATTCTCCAGATACATCCATTTGCCTGCAAATTTTAGGATATCATTTTTTCTTACTGCTGCGTAGATGTATCACAGTTTGTTAATCCATTCCTCAGTAGAGGGACATCTAGGTTTTCCAGGTTCTTGATATTACAAATAATGCTGCAATGAACACACACACACACACACACACACACACACACACACACACACACACACACGGAAAAAATTTCTGGTTGACTGTAGAAGGGTTGCTTAGCAGAAATTTGTGGTGGCCATAGTGCATCCATGGGCATTAGCTGTGACCTACTGTGCTTTCTTCATCTGTAAGCTGAGCCTAACCTGACTTGAGGTGCCTTAGACTATATGTTCCATTTATTTTAGATAAAAGAGACACAGAGAACAGTTATGTTCATTATTTAATATGCCTACATAGCAACAAACTAACTAAAACTATTGTTAAATTTGAAGCTGTGTTTATCAAGTTTCCCCCTTCAAGATATTCTCAATGCTGTATCATTAAGAAAAAGATGTATTTAAGTGTTTCCTAGCCATTTGAGACATTTCTGTTTAGATCTGCACCCTATTTTTAAATTAGGTTGTTTTCTTGCTATCTACTTTTTTGTGTGTTGATTATATATTTGGATATTAGTCCTCTATTTTGGACCTTCCTTGTTAAACAACAGGCTCTCTATTCACAGAGCATTTGTGCTAGCCTTTTTTGCCTTCTTTGTAGAATAAGTACTTTTAACACTTCCTTAACTGAAAAAGCGCAGGTAGATATGCATAATAATGAAGCATTAATTGTTCCTATGTAAGTGTTGGAGTAAAATACACAAGAAAATGTAATATAAAGAAGGAGGCTTGGACCAATATCCTCTCCAGTAATACATATTGACACCAGTAGGAAATAGTGATTGAATATCTTGATAATACAGTGAGTCACATGCTATGCTAAAGATAGTAAAGTTTTAATTTACTTTTAAATTACATGCAGGTTTTTTTTTTTCTGTAGATATTTCAGCATATGACACTGAAACAGTGCAGAACATACTTTGTTTTTGTGTGGAGGTATTGGTGGCAAATGTGCTTTAAGCCTGAAAGGCTGATTGATGCTGCAAACCCTTTATCTGAGGAACAGAGTTATGAGAGGATTTTAATATATTAGTAGACTAAAGAATAGTACATCTCTTGGAAAATGAAAAGCCCTCATCAGACATTACCCCACAGTCATTTCCTCTAAAATTCTGATAACTATTGAACAAAGACCACAGTACCTCACTTTAACTACTGAAAAAAACATGATGAAATATTTTCAGAGCATCAACCAAGTACTGCAATTTTCAAGTTGTTCTGTTGGAAGAAATATGATTATGCCTTTTTGTGAAAATTAATAGCTAAAAGTGAGGGTGCATATGGTAATCAAGCTTCCAAATTTTCTGTTTCACTTTGGAGTTTTAAAAGTACTGTCTTATGTTATGTTATGAAGTGTATATAATTTTCACAGATCATATGTTGCAAATGTTAGTTTAAAATGATGGTCCTCTATGCTTTGCTAAGATATGAGCTTAAAGCAACTGCATTCTGCCTTTAACAGCTTTGTTGCCTTTCAGTCACAGATTAGACATGCACATTCAAAACTTATTTTGAGTAATATTGAGAAGGTGGTTTAAATACACTGTTCTTTTGCAAATATTCAGTACAGATCTCAACATTAAAATTGGAGTTAGATGCTGCTCCCTTTTTGCAAAAATGTTAAATAACATTGCTATGTATTTTTAAGGTTTTCCTCATCTACCACTTAAGCAAACTGATAATCTGAAAGGGAAGAGATGGGGCAAAGGGTCCTAAATGGAGTGAAGAGAGACACAGGGGTTATTGGGAGACACTTCATACTTTGTGGACTAAATCCTGAAGCATGCTTAGGATAATATTTCTCACATGAAATGTAACAATGAGAAATAAAAGCAACATTTAAACAAAATTCAGAATTAAAAGCAATGAACTCTTCTTTTATGTGCTCAGCCACATTAAACATAAATCATCTTGCTAACATTTTTAAAGAACAGTTCCTACCTCATTGCTGAAGCCACTCATTTTTTGCCTCTGCATATATCGCATGGTACTTATTTTTCTTTTACAGGTTTTACTTTCAGTAGCAACTTTAATCTTCTTTACATTAGCTAAATTTTCTACCTAAGATTGTATATATTTTTCGGAAATGTACTAGTTTCTCATTTTCTAATACTAATTTTAAAACAATTGGAATGAGATGGTAGCTTTTAGATTAACAATAGTTTATATACTTTTCTAAAAGTACAGTTTATGTAGAAAATCAAGTTCCTGTCATCATTTATATATGCTGGCAATATAATTTCAGCTAAGCAGTTTTGTCTTTTTCAGATGTGGCTGATATTCCTCTCTGGCATTCTGTTTAGCTTTCCTTTTGTTTTACATGTCACTGAGGTACCACTTGTCTTTCCTAGCTGGATTCAATCAACTTTTGAGTTTAGGAACCTTAGGTTATTTTACAGTGCACTTTCATTTTCATTGATTTTAATATTAACTTTGAAGATTATTACCATGGCTTTGATAGTATAAAACATGTTTCTTGTGTTAGTCAAATAGCCTACCACATATTTTAATGGTTTTGAAGTGTAATGCCATGTATTATGTTTTAGAATATCAGTACTATTAAATTTGTGGTACTGAATGATGGAATCTAATAAGGACTTTACCAACCACCTAAGAATTCTTCCAGGCTGCATCTCAAACCAGTTGTTGCTCTCTTACTTGCAAAAGCATTTTCAGCATTTTTCCAAGGTTCCCCATTTGGTTAGGATTAGAATTCTACTGTCATGGCCCCCCAGCCCAGACATGAACTCATTCTCCAGCACTCGATCCAACAAAATGTATTTCTGGGAATAGCACTACACCTGGAAAAACAAAACAAAACTAAAATAAGTATGTTTATACTGAAATTTTGCAATTTCACTCTTTGTTTCATTTTTCATATTTAAACATATTACCCTCAAAAGGTAAATTATTCTAATTTACCTATTTTATTTCAAACAGATCATGTTGTTTGTGAAGAAGAGTTTAAATACGCCATGTTAGCTTTAAACTGTATATGCCCAGCAACATCTACACTTATTACACTACTGGTTCATACCTCTAGAGGGCAGTAAGTATATTTTTTCCTTAAGATTATTATATTTAGTAGTTGTGTGATATAGACATATAGTAAGCCAAGATATACAACTAGATGTATGTCTACATTTGTTTTTGTTTATGTTATCTCTATTTGAAAGATATGAACATCTTAAGGGGCTTAAGACATAATGTTGATTTTACTGATTATTTACATTATTTATTAATCATGATATAAATTTTATCAACAACATCTTAAGTTTCAGCATTGTTTCTTGGGTTTAGAGTTAGTTTCCATGATTAATACTTTTACAGCAAATAAAATTTTCCTGAAGGGACTTTATGAGTAATACTACCTTAAATAAATTTTATGCTAAAGCTTCTACTTTTAAACAGTTAAATATAATCGAGGAAACTATGTTATGCATTTCAAGGTAGATGGGAGAGAACCATTTTATTAACTCATGTTAGAAATTTTTTACATATTACTATTTTTGGTTAGATGATAGAAGAAATGTGGTGAGTGAACATATTGCTTTAACTTCAGAACACAAATTCTATATTGCAGTGTATATTGCTTTATATTACTGACTTGGTATTTTAGGCAGAATGTTGATTTTCCAACTAAATTCTTCTGTTTGCTTTTGGTCAAGATGGGTTGTATTTTTTTGTTTGTTTGTCTTTCCATATCTTAAATGCTTGCAGTTTAACTGGGCTACTTAAGAAAATAGATTCAGGATGCATCAATTATTTTCCTGGAATGAATGGTAGGTAGGAATCAATAATATTAATATAGTAAATGGTTAGTGATATTTTATGTAGACTCTCTATTTTGTCTCTAATTGCATTTTTCTTCTGCTGAGATTAAAAAGATTTCCCCCAGGAGCAATTTTTACAAGTTATTAAGAGGAATATTTGTGGTCTGCATGTTTACAAGTGTTAAATCTCTGCAATGCAAGGAGGTAGAGTGGTTGTGAGTGTGGTAGTTTATTTTCAAGAGGTACTCAGTAGTTTGATCCAATAAGTGCAGAAAATCATTTAGACATCAATTAATTGAATAGAGACATCCTCAAGTGTATTTAATATTTTTCATGCTAGATTTATCATTGAGTATTACAGCTATACTGTCAAAAGTTTAGTCCTACTTCACTGCTCTCCATCCAAAGAAAAATCCATTGACAATGCATAATAGCTGTACCTCAGATAGATTATATTTTGCAAATGCTAGTTTGTGGGGGTTTTGTTTGTATTGTTTCTAGTGGAGAGGCACTGCTTTACAAGGGGAAAATACACCTGTCATTAATTCTATGTATTTCATTGAACTTTTCTTTACTAAAAATACCATGTTATTACATAATTAAGAATTTGTGTTCAATAAGGTGATGTATAAAATTATTTTACTATTATACAAATTCTCTTTTCAACCTTAAATTTATTTACAGATCATTACTGAGATTTAATTCTTAGGCGAGAATTTTACTCAGTACTGTTTCATTTTAAAATAGTCATATTATCTGTGTCCAGCAATTTTTAATTAGAGAAAACTATGCAGCAATGTAACTAACGTGCTCCATGCATCTTTTCAGTCTTGATCACTACTAATTAATATATTCCTGTTTCTGTTGTTTGCCAGTTTTAGACCAGTCCCTGTGCCACATGTTTCTGGCTTGGCTTCCAGTGACATTTTCAAAGTCCATCCATACTATGACATGCAATAACTGCTATTCTTAATTTTGATGCTATTCTACCACAGGAGAGATGATATTTCACATTTCCATTTAGCACATGATCAGCACAGGTTGTTTCCAACCTCCAAAAGACACTGGTTTTACTGTTATATATGCCTTCATTCATTCTGGGTTTATTACAGCAAAGAAGAATTTCTAGATCATATGGTCACTCTGTTTATCACTTGCTGGATACTCTTAGAATAATCATAAGTAGAATATAATACTTTGAGTCTTACTAGCAATGTATCAGGGTTTCAATTTCATCACAGTTTCTTCAGGACTTACAGTCTTCCCATTTGCTCCCAACTATCATAGGCGTGTGTGTTTGTGTGTGTGTTGTGTGTGTGTGTATGTGTGTGTATATGTGTGTGTGAAGACGCCTCACTGTGTCTCCAGCATGCATTTACTCATTTGTTAATATATCAAGCATAAGTTTGTGTACTTCTTATTATGTAATAAAAGTACAATTACATATATCCTTGAAGAAAGACCTATTGCATAATGGCAAACAAAATTACATCAGAAGATATATATTCAATACATTTAGAATATACTTGTATTAAATTTGTGACTCTATATAGGTGTATGTGTGTGTGTGGTGTGCATAGAAGTGTACATGCAGAAATCAGAGGGTAATTTATGGCACTCACTTCTTTCCTCTTCTTGCATCATGTAGCTTCTGAGTATGGAACTCAGGTTATCAGGCTTGGCACCTGTCACCCATCCCCAATAAGTTATCTTCCTTCCCCTTATGACTTAGACTCTGCTGAATATTGATAGTTTTTATGTTCATGAGAAATGTCAGCACTGATATCAGAATAATACATATTACTCAATTTGTTTTTATAATATGTTTATTAAAGGAAATACAAAAATTCCTAATAATTCAGTCTAAAAGTCCTTCATTAAGCCAATATCTTCCCTGAAGAAATAAAACTTTATACTCAGAGAAGACTGAGGAATAAAGGTGACAAGTTTATTTATAATTGTTTTCCTTTCAAATTGAGATCTTCACCTCTTCCCCCAAAAACCCTGGAAAAAATAACATACACAGTTTCACATAATCTTGTTCGTACTTTAAGAAATATTTATAACTTTCTGTAGATTTAGTATAATTCTTAAAAAAGGGATTATCATTAGTATAAATTCTATAATCTGGGTTATTTGAACTCTTTGAATTATTTTCTAATACTTGTCTGGTCTTGGGTTCAATCAAAATATCCTGTTACATGGCATATGTTTATGGATTTCTTCTCAGCTTCTTCTAATATGTCACATTTGTTTGGAGCTAGTATGATCTTTATGAACAAATAAAAGATACAGATACAGATGTATAGATGTTCAGCTGTATATGTCTGTTCGGATATATACATAGGATTTTTCACAGTTTCAGGAGAGCCTAAAAGCAATGACATCTTGTGAACAATGACCAGAGCTTGCTTCCTAACTATTGTTCTGATGTAAAAGGAATGGGATGTTTCTGATTAAAAACTGGGGTAGGAAAAATAGAACATGAATCTAAAAACTCTGAATTCAGAGAACAAGGACGTGCTTGGTGCAGAGGTCAGGAAAATGACATAAAATCTAAACTAAAATGTTTTTTAATAGAGCTACAAAATACATAAAAAAGTGTATTTTAACCTTTGAGATAAAACAAATACCAGGGATGCACACTGAAATCATGAAATCATAAAAGGTGAAGGAAACATAATATTCTTTCTAAAGAATTAAAATATTAAGTGTAGAAGAAATGAAAAATATGAAGCTAACCTTTGGACAAGGTCATGTAAATAATGTCCTCCTGCCAATGTGTGCTAATGGTAGTGGGCGAAATTTTGAGGAAAGCCAGAAGATCTGTGTTCTTGGCTTACCTTTCCCAGATGTTTATTAACCCTCAATTTTAATTTTATAACTTTACAGGACAAACATACCTTAAACAAGCCATTACTATAAATATCAACAGTAAAATACCAGAAATATCTTATAGCTCTTCACAGGATGCAAAAAAGGCCAAGTTTAGTTTCTTTGACTTTTCTGCAAGCACAGTAGACAAGTCTACATGGAAAACTTGCACACAACCACTGGCCTATAGTCTTCGGAATCTCGGAGTAAAAGAAGAAAAGAACTGAAGATTTTCTATTTCATCATTTTATGCAAGTTAATTTGGAAAACTTTTAAATACTTATAATATTCTGTTTTGACTGGGAAATTCACTCAGTGGAAACTTTCAGAAAATATTTATTCAGAAAAAAAAAAAAACAAATACCAAGGCAGCATTGAGGCAAAGGATGCTTGATATGCCCTGCTGTTCAGAGACTCTGCTTTAACTTGAGTGGAGCCTACAACTTTTCTTTACTCAATAAGTAGGCCATTGACCTCAAGGGAGGAATTATCCATAAACCATCTCCTGTGCGTTATACTTACCATCCACATATTTACTGTATTTCAACACCTATGAGGGGAAAAAAAAAAGGTAATCCAGTGTTTTGACTCCAGGAAATAGTCCAAGGAAACCCACCAGGGAGTGAAGAAAAGAACGAGAAAGATGAAGAAAACGAGAGAGAGGCTTTATCTTTTCCTGAGCTTGTTGCAGAGGGCCCAGGGATTCAGCTGCCATGTGGGTGGAAAAGAACGTTTCTCAAAAGTAATAGGGATTATAATTATCATCTTGACTGCCAGAAAGGAAAGGAAGAAAAGGGTGGGAGACGACGCTCAAAAAGACTATCTTTAGCTCCATAGAAAGGTTCACACTCGGAACTGTGACAGAAGACTGTATTTTGTAATCTCGAAAATCTAGCTCAGTGTTTAGAATAGAGTACCCGTGACAACGAAGGGTGCTAAGACTTAACTTTAAAGTCTCTCTCTCTCTCTCTCTCTCTCTCTCTCTCTCTCTCTCTCTCTCTCTCTCTGTATGTATGTATGTATTGATCATCATCTGCTACTAAAAATAAAACAAGAAAAATTAATAAAAAATATTACAACAGTGTGGAACTTAAACAGAGGATATTCACTTCCTCACGGTTCTTGAAACCAAAAGGCTCAGTCTCCTTAATTGCCTTTTGCTAGCGCCTCAGATGGTTGCTTCTCAATGAGCCCACACCTCTGCTGTCTTTTGTGAGCCCACGTTTCACCTTCTTTTAAGAACACATGTCAAACTGGATCAGAACTCACTCTAACAGTCCCAGTTTAATGAAAATACACCCCCCCCCCAGAGGCTGCATCTCCAAATGCAGCCATGTCCTGAGCTACTAGGAGTCAATATTGGACCTGTGGGCTGATGGGAGGGCACAGTAATGTGGTCAGAGAGAATGTATGCAGTGATTTTTGTTGGATCCGATCCACAAAACTGTTCTTGTTTCCAGTATGTGAGCCCTTCTGCAAAGTTAAGAAACATGATATTTTCTGTTTGCACCTGGTGGTCCTTTATCCATTTCTTTCATACCATAAAGAAGATAAAAGGATTCAGGTGAGGTGTTGCATGCCTGCAATCCTGACGCTTGGAAGTCGTAGGCAGGATGATCAGGAACTCAAAACAACACTCAGTATTAATAGGAATGCTGTGTGTATCCTGGGCTGCAAAGGGCTCTTTTTCAAAACAAACAAACAAAAGCAACTGTGTTTAGAAGAGAAATCTAAGTGAAGAAAATGGTAACAGTGTGCTCTTTAAACATGCTCTAATTTTTCTTTTGTGTAGACTGATGTGTACTGAAGCTTACATAAAATGACATTTTATTTTGTGTGTTGCCTAGTCAACATGCTTACGTGGGGGCATTTCCTGAGTACACTAATAAAGAGGTAACTGGAAGCTTTCTATTAGAGCACATTCTCAAAGCCTCTACAGTGTTACCCTTGCAGTTCTGTGCTTGGGGGGCCCCTAATAGCTTAGTATTCATCATCAAATGAGACTGAAACATTTCCATTTTAATTCTTTAAGGCTTTCTATGCATGAGTCCTGGTTTATTTTTACCTCCTAATCTCCCATGGTTCTCTTGTGTATAGCACTTTCTCCAAATAACATATCCTAAATATACTTTGTAGTTTCCGCCTTCTGTATCCTTTTTAAATGTGGTTCCCTCTGCCTTAAATTCACTGCTTATGCCTTCCTGGAAGATTTTGTTATATTAAAGGTTCTTTCTCCTTATGAATATTTTTAAACTTCCCAATTCAATGTGATTTAACCTTTTTATAAACTTGCAATAAATTTTGTTATATTTGACCAATATGTATGTATTTTGCCCTTTGTGCACAGGTACTTACATTCCTGTCTCCTTGATTATAAAATAATTCAAAGTAGAGATTATAAATTATACATTTATATTTCTAAAAAATTGTAAACATAGATGTTCAGTAAACATTAATTGAATGAATGAGGTAAAGAATGTGCTAAAGATGATTAAAGTTCCCAATTACAAGCGTTTTATGAAACTTATACACTCAGTTTTTTTTTCTTCATGAGATTTTGATTAAAAAGAAAGACAAAGAAATATGAATCACAATTTTTCATGACAAAAGTAGTGGAAGGGGTGGAGGTTTTGTTGTTTTGTTTTAATTTCTGAAAGTTTACTAGTAAACAATGCCAAAATTTTGAAGAAAGAACCAACCACAATATTTTTAAAAGGTCATACAATAAGAATGACTTGCACCAATGAGACTCTGGTATTAAAGATTCCTAAGAAAGGAAAGCAATCCAATGATCCTCTAGGGAAGAGTGAAGGGCCACTCCTCTTCCCCACAGGTTTTCCACCATTCCAGCCGTTAGTTTGCAATTATGTTAGTTAGAAATGTACCACTGTAAAAAAGAATAAGATGGTAAGATTTTTTCTTAATATACTTTTGTGGGTTTTTCTTTTTTTTTATGGTGTGCAGATGTATGTAACCTATTGATCTATCTATCATCTATCTATGTAGCTATGTACATATCTATCTCTCTATGTATGTATCATCTGCCTACTGATCTATCTTACCTCTCCCTCTGTGTGTGGGGAAGGCAGAGGAGATCAATGGCAGATGTCATCCTCTAATCCTCTACATCATTTAATTCGTGCATTGTTTTTAATAGAAAAAGTTAATGAAATTTTATCCCCAACTAAATACTCTCATCTATGAAATAGTTATAAATGTTATCATCTGAAATAGCCAAAAACTAAAACATTTTAAACAAACTTAATTAATCCTGTAACAATCTTTTCATATTAAATATGCATGGAAATAGTTAATATGTGTCAAACACAGAATGAGTATCATCATTGTGCCATAAAGAAAAATTTCTTGAATTTGAACCTATAAAGAGAGACTAGGGAAGAGCAATACAATTACTTACATATGTTGAAAAAGCAGAAAATTATGAACTTGAAAACACAAAAATGTCTTGTAAATTATCCACTATACGCCACACTAGAAAAAGAATATTGACTGAGGACAGTCAGCATCTTATGGAGGAGGTGGAAGGTGATTTTGGGCAATGATTTTGGCTCTCCCAAGTTTTCATAAAATTTTATTTATGTGTTATGATCATTAATACATCTTTTGTTTTTGTTTTGTTTTGATGTACAATTTTTTTGCTGTATCTGGAGCTCCTTGGCTAAACTAGTAGGCCAGTTAGCCCCTGGAATCTACCTGTCTACTCTAGCTTTGGATACCAGTATAATAAGGGTCCTCGGCATTCCAAAGAAATCCTTATGTTCTTGCATCAAGTCTATTCACTGAGACATCTCCCTTTCTCCTAAAAAAAAACTGTCTAAAGAATATTATCTACCAAGCAATTGGGATTAGGGCTGAGCTCTTAATAGTGAGACACTTTGGAGTCTAACTAAGTAGACTCTAGCACTTTTGCTTCTGTGTGAGCTAAGACCTGCTGTTTTAAAAGTGCTCTCCACAGAGAAATGAATCTCTTTATAATTCCAATTTCCAGTGCTCAGAATTTTAAAATAGAACTTTTTATTTTTCCAAATAACAATATATTGGGAGGTAGTCCTATTAGTATATTTATTTAGGACAGTAACATCTCTTTTAATGGAGATGATATGTGTAAATAGGCTCATATGGATGTTTTTATATTCACAGTTAAAATTAAAAATATCAAGATTAATAACAAAATGAAAGTCATATATGTTACATATTTAATCATATCAAATATTCATTAGAAGTAAAGTGTATTATCATAAATGAAACAAAGTTGCATTAAAACATATTAATGTTACAAATTTAAATACATTAAAGTAAAAGTATAGAAAAATACTTAGGAATTATATAGTTTGTGAATGTTTATACAGATGTATAGAATTTTTGTTGGTGTAGTTTTTAATTTTTAGGTGGTTAAACAAATATTCCTGCTGACATGAAATTTTGAAGCTTAAGTTTCACTTAATTTTTAGAGAGAAAGGGATTTGTAACAAATCTTTAAATTCAAAACAGCAGAAAGTGAATATAATCATTATTATCAGGAAGATTAAAACGAAAAAAGATATGGAAAGAGAATTAATAAGTAATGAAGTCTTGTTGAAATTAGAGGTGCTATTACTAATGTTTTCTGAAGTGTTTAATATTGTAAAGGCTAATGTCTTAGCTCAGGATTTTAAATACAAGCACATAGACAGAATGCATGAAGACCTGACTTACCCACACAGATCAACCCAAGAAAGATAGTACCTTTTAGTACACATTCCATAAGATAAGATAAAAAGAAAGGTGGGTTAAGAAATTTTAAAACAACTTTAGAGAAAGTTCCATGTGGTGCTAAGTAATATGTATATTCCTTTGAGTTTGGGTGGGAGCTTCTGTAAATATCTACTAAATCCATTTGCATCTTAGCATCTGTTAGACTTCTTATTTTTCTGTTGAGTTTCTGTCTGGTTCACCTATCCAAACAACAAGAAAAATTAAAAGTATTTAACTTGACATGGTCTGGTCAAATGCAAATTATAAGAATTCTTCCCTAATAATAGAGAAAGAACATTGCCAAGTTTAAGAACACTGATGATGGAGAAGAGATGGATGTAAAGAAAATCTTTCTCCTATGGAATTTAGATTCAAACACTCAACGGTGGGGGTCAATAGAAGAGGGTTATTTGGAAGAAATTGAGAGTGGTTAACAGGAGAAGGAAAGTAATAAAAAAATAATTAAGTCAATAGACATGAAATAACCTGATTGCCAAATAGACAAATTTGCCAATAATTCTTGGGTGGCTACAAAGGACAAAAATTTTTTTTTTCCAAGTGTGTCCTTTAACACTATAATCACTATAATCAAGTCATTACCGTCTAAATACTGGACTTTTTCTTTTAATTCACATCCTTGCTCCTTTAGTTTCTCCTCCCTCTCTTCAACTGAATTTTAGGAGTCTGCCTAGTGCTTGGCCGGGGGTGTCCGCATCTGCATCCATCGTTCATTGGATATAGGTTCTATGATTATAATTAGGGAGCTGTCACCAATCTGACTAAAGGGGCGGGCTAATTCAGGTGCCCCCTTCAGGATTGCTAGGAATGTTAGCTGTGACCTCCTTGTAGGATCCTGTGAATTTCTCTAGCAACAGTTTTCTCTGTAAACCCATGATAACTCACTCTGTCAGTATATCTCTTTCATTGCTCACCTCTTAGTCCTTCCTCCAAATCAGCCATCTGGAACCCTCATATTTCCACTCCCTATTTCTTTCCTCTACTCCCTCCTCCCAGTTTATGCAGGAGATCTTAACCATTTCCCCTTCTTGGGACAAGGCATATGTATTCCTCTTAGGCTCCTCCTCTCTACCTCTCTTTTCTGGGGTTGTGAAATCTAGCCTCTCTATCCTTTGCTATGTGTTTTCTATCCACTTATAAGTGAGTATGTAACATGTTTGTCTTTCTGGGTCTGGGTTACCTCACTAGGATGATGTTTTTTTCTAGTTACATCCATTTGCCTACAAATTTTATGATGTCATTGTTTTACCATTGAGTAATACTCCATTGTAAATTTTTTTTTTATCCATTCTTTTGTTGAGGGGCATCTAGATTGTTTCCATTTCTGGCTATTAGGAATAAGTTTGCTATTACAAAGTTAAGTAAGTGTATTTGTGTAGTGGTTGAGCATCTTTTGGGTATATACCCAAAAGTGGTGTTACTGGGTTTTAAGGAAGGCTGATTTATGGAGAAAACCACAGGGACAGCTGATCCAAGCTAATGGGAAGTCATGGACTCTGGATTGACAGCTGAAGAAGCCTGCATGGGACTTAACTAGGCCCTCTGAATGAGGGTGTCAGTTGCATTGATAAAACTCTTTGTGGGCCCCTTGGTTATGGGACTGGAAATTATGCCAGTTCCATGAACTGACATTTTAGAGCCCACCTTCTATGGTAGGATGCCTTGCTCAGGCTTGAAAAGAAAGGGTTCTGCTTCTACTTAGTATGCTAGCCTGTGCTGAATATACAAGGAGGGGGGCTTACCCCCACTGAGAAGTAGATGGAGAATGTAGTGGGGGAGGGGAAGGAGGAGGAGTTGAACAGAGGAGAGGGAGTGGCAACTGTTGAGGGTATGTAAAACGAAAGAAATATTGTTAGTAATTATTAAAAAAAAATACTTAAAAAGGTAAACATTACTGGAGAAAAGGATGAACCAGTTGATTAGCTCAAGAGAACCAGGGGGCCATCATTACTAGCAAATAGCCTCTTTGGTCTTTGTTCTTCTTCAAGCTATTCTCACAACAATGATAAGAGGAACTTTTGTAAAATGTAAGTGCATACTTTTACACCTATTAAAATCCCCAGTGGCTGCCTAGCTTCAAATCGATGTCATATTTGTTGAATATTAAGTTTCTATAGGGGCACTTTCCTTAGTCAGCACTTTCTTATGCCTCTTTCTTCAAATTGGCTTCTTTGTTCTTGTGCATCCATATGGGGCATTTCTGTTTATGGGAAGTATCTGTTGCTGCTGCTGTCTAGCCTGGACTTCTTCCAGACTACTACAGTTAATCTTCCTTATTAATATTTTCTTCAACTCCTGGCCTCTCAGTATGGAATTCCAGCATCATCCTACTTACATTGAAATTATCCTCTGAAAACTTAGTCTGCTTTTTTCTTTGTTTTTCTCCTCAAAACTTACCACTTGTGTTTATTCTTTGTAGTCTCAAACTACCCTGCCCATTTTGTTGACTACCATAGCATTCAATCTAAAACCTTCCCACACAATCACTGTTTTGTGAGACCTCATATTGCTATCAGTATTTGATGAAGTTTCCACATTTTTGTTCAAACAAAAATGTATTTCCTGAAGAAAAGTTGACATCTTTATAATTAATGAAAAGTAAATATTCTTCGTTACTTCTTACAAGCTTATAGGGAAACCAGAAAGGAAAGAATTACTAATGAGGTGGTCCTTCCTGAGAGGGGAAGTAAGAAAAGTAGCAAGATGCAAAACAATTTACAGAGAAATATTTTTGGATGGGATGAAACCCATCAGTTTACTCTCAGCTTCTGAATTAGGTTTATGGTTCTCTTGAAGGTTCTCTTGAACAA
The DNA here is from genome assembly GCA_004025045.1 of Sigmodon hispidus. NCBI lineage: Eukaryota > Metazoa > Chordata > Mammalia > Rodentia > Cricetidae > Sigmodon > Sigmodon hispidus. Next base: position 160,793 of record PVIH01000697.1, read on the forward strand.
CAAAAGTTGTTCATTTGCATAACAACTCTCACCCTGTGATCATTTTGTATCTCAAATAAGCCCTGATGAATTGCCAACATGTTCTTTAAATTGCTGGACCTTCAGTTGGTTTTGATCTTTGCCAAATACCATTTTGCCAAATTGTTTTTTGGTCCATGGATGATTTTATTTGTTTGACAAAAAGAATTTTTTTTTTTTCACAAAGAATCATCAGTCTTAATATATTTACTCTCCTTGTTTCTGTGACAAAATATCTGAGAAAAACAGCTTAATGGGGCAAAAAAGAAAAGAAAAGAAAAAATTAAACAACCTTATTTTCACACATGGGTTCAGGGAGATGCCAGCCTGTCCAGAGTGCAGCTTATTTGTGAATGGTTACATGAAACAAAGGTTTTCAATATATTGTTAGTGGAGTAGCAAGCAGAAAGGATTAGACTTGACCTACAGATAAAAATAACCTCCAAAGTCCAGTTTAGCAGCTAGGCTTCACAGACATTAGCTTCCACAAACATCAAAAGGGTCCTGTAAGCCAGGGACTGATAGTTCCAAACATGAATCTGTAGGGAACTGTTAAAATTCAAACCATAATGTATAGGGAAGTAGTAGTTAGAAGTAACACATTCAATCAATATGCAAACATGCCATTTCCAAATTATTTCTAAAAAGATACCTTAAGAAATACTTAAGACTATTTTTTGCAGTACATGGGCAAATATGTTGAAAGTAACTATAAAATTTTGGGAAAAATGAAGTTGTTACAACCAAAAAATTAGTAGTCAACATTTTCTGAGTAGTTTTATCTTAATATCGGTGTAGGGCTATATTTAGATTACATCATTATTTTTATTTTTTAACTATTTATCATCATCTATTACTATATAAAAGATACATTTGTATTGAAATTTCTTTAAAAAGATACAGCATTGAGAATATCTTAAAGGGAGAAACTTGATGAACATGGCTTCAAATTTAACAATAGTTGTAGTTAGTTTGTTCATATGAGGCATATTAAATAATAATAAATACATATTAAATAATAAAAATAACTGTTCTCTCTGTCTCTTTTTACCTCATTCTTCTTGACACAATGAAGTTAATGCTGTTTTTCACAGAAGGAATAATTTCAAATAAATAAGAAGTCATTTGACTCACTCTTGAGGGAGGAGGGACAAAATTGAATCTGCAAGGAGTGGAGACTGAACTAAGCAATATTGGGTCAGTGGGACCATAGGCCTGTCTGCTGCCTCCCCAGGGAGGGGATGGGGAGTTGTGGAGAAGAAAAAATGATCTGATGTGGCAGGAGGGGGAAGGGACCTTGAATAATGATATACGGGGATAGAAAGCGTGACTTCTTTGTTCATAATAATAATAATAAAAATAAAAGAAAAAAAAGAAGTCATTTGGCTCAATGGAGTTTGCAAAATTGAGGTTTAGATCTGGTAATTAGATTCCAGAGCCTGAGATTTTGGCATGTTTAGACACGTATGAAGGCAGAAAGAAGACAGGACCTGTACTTGGGGACATAATTGTATTTATAGATAGCTGACACTTTGAAAATGTTGTTGAATTTATTCTTTTAATAATGTTTAGGTCATACTCTGACTTTAAAAAGGCTCTTTGCATGCTAATTATGATAAGTTTATCTTTCACTTTCCTCCTTTCAGAATCTATAGAGATAATATTAAATGTGGATAATTTTTTCATTTAGTTTGTTCTGGTTTTTTGTTAGAGTCCATGATCTTTAATCTGAAACAGTAAATAAATGCCCTAAAGCAAATGGGGAAATCAGCTCTGGGCCTTTTATCATGATTTTTATATGAAGTGAATTTCCAGTGCCATATAATTAGGCAAAATATTCTAGAACTAAAGAAATCACAAGTTTATTTGATGTACGTTTTCTTTATAAATACCTTTACCATCCCTTTTGCATAGGTTGCATCTTGACACTTTTAACTGTTCTTAAGATATTGTCAGAATGAAGAATTTATACACAGGAAAACTTTATTTTACATTTCAGGAATTTAGAAGTCTAAAATTCTGGTTCTGTCAAGTCAGGTTCTGGACTGGAGCTTCTGAGTTGTAGATTTCTGAATCTGGGCTGTATTCCTATAACATAGAAAAAGTAGGCTAGCTCTTCAGAGCCAATGATGCTCTAATGCACTCTGTTCTCTACTCTTACTGTCTACAATGCACCCAAAGGCCTCACGTACAGATGCTACCACATGACTGGAAGCAACGCCTGCATTTTGAAGGAATATAAATATCAAATATTTTCCTGAGACCCATATACAAAAGTGTATTTCACAAATATTGTCTTTCCTTGAGACATACACAGCTTGCCTCAGTTATAAAATTGACAAAAGTTAGCATTATATACTTTGGAAAACTCTAATTGATATCCTTAAAAAAAAAAAAAAAAACTCCAGAATTATTAACACAAAGTAAATTTGGAAGAATCAAGCTGTGTTATAAGGTAAATATAGTTTATGGCAGAGACAATGAAACAAGGTCAAACATATTGGTCATGGAAGCAACAATTCCACAAGCAGAGAGGAAATCAAATGTCTGAGCTCATGAAGTGATGGCCAGAGGAAAAGCTTCAGTCACTGTGCTTTGTCAAGTTCTACTTTCTACACATCTACTGTTCATCAAGTTTTTATAGTATATTTAATTTAGCATAACACCATCATTCTGAACTCAGAGCCCCACGAGAGTACCTAATCTGACTATGTTGGCTGGTTCTTGGCCTTGGGAATTGGCTGTCTGGCCACTGTTGTCATTAATCCACATTCACTGTCTTTTCTTCTGTGTGTATGTGTGTGTGCTTATGTTGCAGAGAAGGGCAGCAGTCGCCTGAACAGTGGCAGAAGATGTATGGGAGGTGCTCAGGAAATGAAGTCTATCACATTGTTTTGGAAGAAAGTACATTTTTTGCTGAATATGAAGGGAAGAGTTTTACCTATGCCTCTTTCCATGCCCACAAAAAGTATGTTTCTGAATCCAGTGGAGGATTAACTCATCAGTCGGGTCAACTAGGCCATTTTCAAACTGTTTCTGAAGTATAGTCCACATTGGTGCTCATGAGTTTTAAGTTTTTTAACATTTTAGTATTGTTTTTGTTCCATTTTACTTACAAACTTTGTAGTACAAACATTTTACTTACAAACATTGTATCTACAAGTTTAGTTTAACAGGAGGAAAATATGTAAAGAATATCTATTCTACCACATCTGTGATACTCATAGTATCCTAGCCAATTAAGAATTAACAACCATACAACAATAGTGTTACATAAATCAAATTTAAAGTGCTGTTTAGTTTTGTTTATATTTAAAATAACAAAACACTTGAAAAATAACAGACCAAAGAAATAAAAAAGTCACATGTTTTTTCTTTAGGGCTTTTGAGTCAGAATATCAAGTAGCTGGTCTCAAACACACTATGTGCACAAGCCTAACCTTGAATATTAATTTTCTACTTTTACCTCTGAAACAACACATAAGTATCCAAAAAATAAATGAATATCAATTTTATTATAGCCCTTCCATTTTCCAAAGGGAATGTTAAATAAGTGATACTATCTATACAATTCAATTTCATCATGGAGAATTTTTCTTTTATTTTTGTCAAAATTAATTTCTTAAGAAATAAAATTATATTGAAAATTATCTATTTTTAAATGTAATTTACTTAAGCACTGTATAATATATTATACTTAACTAATATATAACATACTCAATTTTAATTCTCAATGATTCTATTTATACATATTTTACTACTAAATATATTTTAAATTTGACTTACTTACTCTATAGGGTTTTAGGGTGAATTTTCAAAGTTAGACTATTACCCAAGAGCACTCTGAAATATTTTAATATTACTACTACTCAATATTTTTAATTCCTCCTTCTGAACATGTCCAGTTGTTGAAGACTATTTTAACTGGTTCTAAATCTTATTGGATGAGACATGGTAAAAGCAGATACAAAGACAATTCAGAATCATCACTTATTTTTCATAAGCCATCTCATAAGAGACTCTTATGCCAGTAGATTGTAAATATTTTGAGTAAGGTAAGAAATGCTGTTCATAGTTTTGACATTAGTAGTTATCTTAAAAATTTAAAACACTAGTACCTCTACTTTATAACTACCTATCTAATATTTTGCACTATGTCTTCTACTTTGTCATTTATATAAAGCATAATGGTTATGCCAAATTAAATTGATTTTGTTCTTTGAAAATGAGATTATTAAACATTAGAATCCTTTCATGCTTCCTAATTCTGTTAGTTGATGTTTTTTATTTTGCTCTATTTGTTATAGTTGATCAATTTTTATTTTAAATGTAAGTATTTAAAAGAACAAAAAATGAAAACTTGTTCAAATTGTAATTCTTAAACTATTATATTTTTTTCTTTTAAATTAAGGTTTGGTGTCTGCTTGATTGGTGTTAGGAGAGAGGATAATAAAAACATTTTGCTGAATCCAGGTCCTCGATATATTATGAATGCTTCAGACATATGTTTTTATATTAATATTACCAAAGAAGAAAATTCAGCATTTAAGAACCAAGACCAGCAAAGAAAAAGCAATATGTCAAGGTCATTTTATCATGGGCCTTCCAGATTACCTGTCCACAGCATCATTGCCAGCATGGGTCAGTACACGCTCACCGGACTTATCTTTAGTGTGTAACTTTTAAGATCGTAAATGCAAATCTCTATTACTAAAGATTTGTACTTTAGAACTTATGTGGTGGGAGGGGGGAAGGGACCTTGAATAAGAATATACAAGGATAGAAAGTGTGACTTCTTTGTTCATAATAATAAAAGAAAAAAAAAGAAAAAACAAACAAAACTTATTTGTGCATATTATAAACTATGTAAGATTATACAATATAGAACAAAATTTTTAAACAAGATTACCAAAGTGTATTCAATAAGTACTTTATGTTTTTGATTTTTATGTGCTTGACTTACATATTTTTTCTTATTAATTATCTGTTCAATAGCCAGTTGGGAGTTTGTACTCTTTCAAACCTCTCTCACTATTCTCATCATTTATTTTGACACAAGAAATGAAATAATATACATCAAGTTAATATGAAATTCATTAAAATTTTCTACTAAACCACCTGCAATCCTACAAGTGTAAAATTCCTTGCGTTAAGGGATATCTATAATTCACTTTAGGTAACTCCATTGTTATCACTTGCTTAGTAAGCCCTCTCTCTTCTCCTTTGTTGGGGTATTTAACTTGAATTTGATTTATCTATTATCCTTAACTCCATCCCGTCCCTATATCACAGGCTGTTATTTTTACGCCGTGCCATACATACCCAACACAATCCATACTCATATCCTATTGAACTTTATGATTCTGCTCCTCCACAGTTCCTCAAAATGCCTGACTTTTATGTTCTTTCAAATTACATGCTCCCCACGTCCTTCTTTATCCCAGTCTGCAGTCATATAACTGAATTGAATTTCCAATGGGCACAAGTCATGGCTGTGGTTAAGAGTGATTATAAAAAGTCACTAAATAATGCCAGACATGACTTGAATATTTAGAATAAACGCAATAAGCATTGCTGTTAGTTGTATTAACATCTAAATGAAAGTAAAAAAACTGAGGAATTGTGAGATAGGGAAGTGGATAAAATGCTTGTCATGCAAATATGGGGGCTTGAATTTGATCTTGAGGATCTACATACAAAAGCTAATTCAAACTTGTAATTTCAGTGCTTAAGAGGCAATGATAAGTAAACCCCATAGGTCACTGTCCAGACAGTTCACCCTTAGTGTTGAGCTTAACCAAGTGAGAAACCCTACTCCTGCAAGCAAGGTAGATGATTCCTGAGGAACCATAAGTTTGAAATCTGGCCTCTACATATATTTGTAAAATTGTTATGTGCACCCACATATACTGTGTACATGTACACACACAATTATGCACATGCATTCACACACATGTGTACACACATATACACAAAAAAGAGAAAAAAAAGTAAGATTTGAAATAAAATGACAAATAAAGCTCAGTTACCTCAAAAAAGTTAGAGATAAAGTTATAGGAAACATATTTATCTGTGTTTTGAAACCCTGGGTGAGACATGATAGTGGTATGCAAAATTTGTTTCTGTCATCCAAAGCTCAAACATTGAAAACCTACCCCACCACAGTACTATTGTATATAATTTTATTTGGGGATAGGGTTCTTTAAAAAAAATCAAATTAAAATGGGGCCATTGTATTTAGTATTATTTTCATATAACTAGTGAACTGACAGGAAGAATAAATACAACATAGACATATATACAGAAAACTGATGTGAAAAGATGATGGGGAAGATGTCAACTATCAAACCAAGAATGATACCAAGAATAGATCTGTCCCTCATTATCTTCAGAATAAATTACAACAATGTGAAGACACGTATTGTGAATCTTTACCCTTCAGAACTGTGAGAAATTAGTCTCTGGCATGGTATCTCATTTATTCCATGTTTTTATGGAAGCTTTAGCAACTATTAAACATATTATGAGTTCATCTAAAAAAAAAAGAATAGAATAGAGCTGATGGACAAATAAATCCAGATGGTCCTATAATCTGAAAACCAATGATCCAAAAATGGAAGGACCTCACAAAGAACAAAGCTTTTGTAAGAGAAAAGGATGTTGCAAAGAAAGTCTTGTTTTTGCAGATCCAAATGCTTTTTCAGATCTATCTGATCAATTATAAGTTTCTCATGCTCTTTCTCTGGGCCCAGACTATGGGCAGATATCAGTATTAGCAGGATAACTGACAGTAATATGTTGCCTATGTTATAAAAGAAAATAGCTAGTTATTTGGAAGTGATATACAGTCATTTATACTGGCAAGGGGACTGTGTAAATATCCCTTTGAAAGTGAGAGGATTTAACACATACACAGAGTTGGAGTAGTTTTCTATGAAGAGAGATACATGTATTATCTTCTACTTGAAAATAAGAGAGGGAGAGTTTGATGAATTTATATGTTGGTGGGGATTAGTGTCTCAGTTGGCTTTTGGCAGAATTCTAAAAGGAATGCTAACATAACATATTTTCTTTTTGTTCTAAAGTACTAGGAGACTGCATGATCATCTAAAGGGGAAAATGTAAAAGATGTGCACTTGCTTCTACAATGTTAAAAGAAAGAGTACCAGGCAGCTTTCTTTGCACCAGTAAATTGATTTTATAAAATGTAAATCCCTTAAAACAATTCTTTCAGTCCTTCTAGAAAAACTGCATACTTTCCCAACAGAGTTATCTTAGTAGCTCTCCTCTGAGGTGACTTGTAGTTACACCATCATTATCTTTGCTCATACATTGCAGTGACTCAGTGCTGGATCTCCTATCAAGACTTCACAGGAGACCAAACCTCTTAAAGGCTCACTGCCTTGCACATCCCCACTCTCCAAACCAAGCTCACATAACCTGAAATTATATCTGTAACAAATAATTTTTTGAGACAGGGTCTTTTTGAGTAGCTTTGTAACTCACTAGGCAGATAAGAGTGTCCTTGAACTCAGAAAGATAAATCTACATATGCTTCCTGACTGCTGGGATTTAAGGTGTGTGCCACTATGTCTGACTGACTTCACAAATAAATTGTGATATACATTTTTGCATACAAGATTTCCTACCCAGTGACATGTTTACATTCTGAAAAAGAAATTATATTGAAATTCAAGAGAGATTTGTTAAATAAAAAGACAGATACACACACACACACACACAGAGCCATCCCTTAATATTGTTACTGCATTTCATTAATTTTCATCACCAAGTGATGATTATGTCACAGGTAGTTTGAAATGTTCTAACAAATTTTCATTGTTTTAGGTACTGTGGCTATAGACTTGCAAGATACAAGTTGTAGGGCCACAAGTGGCCCTACCCTGGCTCTTCCTTCAGAAGGAAGCAAAGAATTAAGAAGACCTAGCATTGCTCCTGTTTTAGAGGTCGCAGATTCATCATCAATTCAAACATGTGATCTTCTAAGTGACCAATCAGAAGATGAAACTACACCAGATGAAGAAATTTCTTCAAATTTAGAGTAGGTTTGATTTTCTAAGGATTTTTTGTTTTGTTTTTGTTTCTTTGAGGTTTTTTCTTTTTTCTTTTTTTTTTCTTTTTGGTTGGTTAGCTAGTTTTGATTTGTTTTTTGTTTGTTTGGGGGTCTAGCACTTTTTAATTTATTTTTGAGACTATCTTACATGTATACATTAGGCACATGATTTCTATTTTAACCTTCACTCTCCAGCTCCTCCTGTGTACTTCCATTTTTCTCTCAAAGTCATGGCCTCTTCACTAATAATTATTATTTTATATATAAACATGTATATATAAAAACCTTCTGAGGAGTCTAATTAGTGTTGCATATATATCCAGACTTTTATGATTGACAACTTGGGACTGGATAATTTATTAGGTGGCATATCCTTAGAGAAGATTCATTCTCATGCAGCGAGTTACCCATAGTTCTTCATCTAGGGGTGGTGCTTAAGTCTTTTAGAGCCTTAAATTTAAAAATCAAGATGATATTTCTTCCTTTTGGATAACCTAGAATAATCACTCCATAGTTCTACTGAAGCACTCTTCCATTAAGCATATTCTCACCACAGAGTATTATAAAACATCAATCTTCTGCCTTCAATGTATATTTTAAGCCCTGTTTTCTAAGTTACCTTTTATACTTAAGGGTAAAATATAATACCATTTTGTTTTTGTGTAATATAAATTGCATTTTCAAAGTTGCATTTCATTCTACTGAACTTTTATCTTTAATATTTTTATTCACATCCATTTTGAAGTTTACATTAGTCACATTACTCACTGTTGTGGCAAAATTAAAGGCAACCTAAGAAAGAAAGGTTTATTTTGTGTCTCAGTTTGAGATTATATTTGATTATGACAGAGAAGGTAAGGTGTCACAAGATGGCTGGTTACATTGTACACTCAGCTAGAGGGCAGAGATGGAGTGAAATGCTGGGGCCCAACTGATTTTCTCAAGTTTAAGTAATGGATGCCAGTTCCTGAGCAAATACTGCTCACATTCATGGTTGGTGGGGTCTTCTTTCCATGTAAGTTAGACTTCTTTGGAATCATCCTTGCCTATAAATATATTATTCTAGGTGATTTTAAAGTCTGTCAAGTTGACAAGCAAGGGTAACCATCATGAAGTTCAAAAGTTCATTCAATGATATATTCAAAACAAAGCGTTTTCTCATTTCACCTTCTAGGATTTCTTTTTTATTTAAAAGGTAGAAATACTTAAACTTTACAAATAAAAATCATATTCTTCCTTTTAAGCTTCCATTCTCTTACAGTATCTACTGCTATGATAGTCATCACATTTAAGCCTACTATGGATGCTGGCATATGTTATCCTCTGCATTATGTTGCCATAAGGAAGCTGAAAGAACAGTAGTCTGCATATTGACTTGCTGTATTAAAAGATTTAACTTCTATCACCATTTCATCTTATGATACTTATTTGCAAATAAGCAGTCTGATTTCAATTTTTCTAATTGTAAATCATGTATGATTGCCACCTCATTGCATGATGCAAAGCCTAATTGAAAAGATGGAGAAAGCATGTTCTATAATCCTTTCTGCTGGGTGACCTCTGGTATTAGTCATTACAAGTGTTGTCCCTGGGACTAGTGGTATCAAGACCATCATTGCTGATCATGTCTCTCAGTAGTGTTCATATCAATTCATTTAATGGTTTATTGAACTGAAACTGAGCTGTCATTGAAACTCAGAAAAATAACTTTAAACTCATCCACAATTTTTATTTGTTTCAGAAAATGTGGATGTACTTATAAAGTCGTGTCCCAATGTATTTTGTGGTCCAAAGACTCAAGTACATTTGTAGATTAAGAACTGTGTAAACTGGGCAACCATCCCTGCCAACAACTATTTTTGTAGGAAATGGTGTTTTAAAGTTTGAATGAAACTCTTTTTTTATTAGATTTCTAAAGTATGAATTGATAAAAAGGAGTGTTTTATATAAAAAAATGATGATTACAGCTTCTAAATTTATAAGATGTATACAATTTAACCTCTCATTCAATAGGGTCTAGAAAATACTTCCAACAAGGCCTTAACATTGTTTTCACAGAAAACGTTATCAAAAATTAAGAGCTTCCCCTTCAGGTAAAAAAAAAAAAATACTGCTTTGAGTCATTTCCTTTTATTTGCTAATTAACATTTATGATTCTGCCCTTTGGAAGTTCCTTATTTCACACTGGTGCAGCCAAAATGTGCAGGTGGTTGTTTTTAAAAGTCAGTAAACAAACTAAAGTCTTTGATAATATTTTAAGAACAGTTCCAGCGGGAGGAAAACCTGTTCTTGACTAAATTACTTACTTTTTCTCCTTTAATTATGTGTGCATTACTAATGAATATTGATACAGCAAAACAATATAATGCTGTCTGCTTTCAATACCCTTTCTCAGACATAACATTACTGTTTGTTATGGATACATGTTTATGTTTCCAAGGAAGAGAATTGAGAAATGTTTTTTAGAAACAGCCATCATAATTTTCTGTTTCTTGTTGCAATTACTAATTTCTATAGATGAATCAAACACAAATCTCCATTACTTTGTTCAGTTTGAGTGTAAATGATTGTGGTTCAGTGATGGTGATTTTATGAGTGAAGGATTCAAACTTCATATAATTTTTACATGATAAATATTGTCAAAATATGTGTCAAAACTTTATGAGTCATATTTGATCTAATTTGCCTTACTTTTCTTAAACTATGTGATTTCCATTTTATGACGGAAGCATAGATGTACCAATTCTAATGTAATCTACCAGTAGATCAGACTCATAGCTGAGAGTTCTAGATTTCAGTGACTCCTCCAAGAATAACATCTCATACTGCTTTCTAGGTATGCCAAGGGCTACCCACCTTACTCGCCATACATAGGAAGTTCACCTACTTTCTGTCACCTTCTTCAAGAAAAAGTGCCCTTCTGCTGCTTAAGATTAGACAAGGTAATGGTTCATTGTTGATGTTATTGTCTCCAATAGTAAAATTATAGCATGAGCTATTTAACACATTTAAATAATTTTACATGATTTGACTAAAATACATTGAAAGTGTATTACCTAACATAAACTTTTTATATAAAGTTAATATTATTTTATCTTTAATAAAAAAAATCACACAAATGTTTTATCTCTCTACTTAATCAGCCAGCTTGGTCACTCTGTTATGGTTTTTAAAAGAGAAGACAGAGACACAAACTCTGAAACTATTTTTTTAGCTATTATTTAATTACAATTTGTGGTTGGTAGTATATTAGGTCTACATTTAAAAATCTTTTTTTTTCTTTTTTTTTTCCTTCTTTATTTTGTATTTATCAAAAAAAAACACAGTAAAAAAAAGAATTTAAAATGTGGAAGGGTTAACAATAACTATACAGAGGATAAGAATCATAAGCATGGCTTATCAAGGGTCGTAATGCAAATAAGATTGCTACACATATATTTACTATGTGTTCAGCTTTCCCTCTGAAATTTTTTTTTTCCCATCCCTGTATATACACATTCAAGGTCCCTTCCCCCTCCCACCACATCTTGACATTTCTCTTCTCTGCAATTCCCCATCCCTTCGCTGGGCAGGAAGCAGACAGTCCTATGGTCCCACTGACCCAATAATGCTTGGATCAGTCTCCACTCCTGGTACATTTAAAAATCTTGACTAAATGAGCAAAGTACATTTATGATTAGGATGAAGCTGATCTACATGTGTTGCCTCATATTTCCTTCTCACATTTTTTTATGTAGTTCTCTCTTGCTGCCCGAATGTTTTAAGAAATTTACTCAGAACACAAGAGTCTGAGAATGTAAACATCCTTGTCTTTTTCCTTGATTTTATTCTCCTGAGTAATGACGAAATGGGCTCAAGTGGAACATTTCATGCCCTAAAGCGATTCAAACGTGTCTTGAATCCTAAACAAGTATTTCTTCATTTATTCTTTATTTGAGAGTTAAAATAATAATGCCAGTACCCTTTCATAGCCTATACAACTTAAGAAAATAATTTCACAAAATGTTCAACTCTTTCACATGAAAATGAACATAATTTAGTGCTACGAACTCCATAGTGTTCTTAGAATGTTTATTTTAGTCACTATGTTTAATTTAAGGCAGTTAATTATTGAGTTAGGTTTCCATTTATTTTGTTAATAGTCTTGCTGTTTTCTTTGTTACAAACATTGTCTGTTGGTGTCCTTGAATAAGATTGAAAGAATATTTGTAAGCTCCAAGCTTTATCTGCCTAAACTTGGCCAGTGCATCTTTCTCTTGCTTCTACGTATTCCATGTAATTCCTTTTCATCTGGAATTCTACTTCTCAGGAACTTACTATTTTGATGTCCTTCTTTTTAAATATTTAAAGCATTGATATTCTTGGCAGTTCTGTTGTGTTGATAAATCAACAGAAGTCAAGTTTCCATTTGGTTCACCTGCATGTAGCCATGGCTACATTTTCCTAAGCCATATTTTTTTCCAAGCATAGTACTTTTGATATTTTCCTTCAAGAAGATTCTTAACCTATATTTTAGGGATAACAATGTCTGGACTCCTTATTAGTGGCTCCAGTTCTTTAAAAAACATACATATAGCTAGAGAGAGAAGAAAAGCCTTAGGAAACCAAAAGGATAAAAGTGAATTATCTCCAAGCAACTAATTGAATTCTCTGAGGCTCAGCTCTCAAAGAAGAGGATTAGGGGCCTAGGAGACGACCTTAACAGTTTATTAGAAGCCTTTGCTACATTACTAAAGGAAAGTCATATAGTTTAATTGATTCATGGCTATAGAGGAGATTATTGGTTATTTGCCTACCATTAGGCTAGTATAAAACGGTCTTTACTGAGAATGGAAGTTTAATTTGGGATTATGGAATGCCATTAATCTGTTACCTCCCAGGTGTCTGTGAAGTATGTAGATTGGAATGACAGTATCACTCTATTCCAGTGTCTGCTGGCCGAGGTGTTTCAACACCAATTTTGTATTGTCTCCTTGAATTTTCTTAGTGACTCTGTTTCTTCCATGTCCTTCATAAGCCAAGTTCTCCTACCTTGTGATATTTCATGGGTGTTGCAGCTTTAACTGGCTAAGGCTTCACCCATTAGTGTTCTTCAACCTCCTTTTTAGTGACCTTCCTTTTGTCTTTATGTGCCTGCAAACGCTGGATATCAGAACTAAAAATTTCTCCCCTTGCATCCTTTGAAGATTTGTTGATTTCGTTCTTTACTATTCTCTTCCTTTAGATACTTTGTTCTACTTTTCTAGATCATTTCCTAAAACCTCATTTTCAGTTGTTGGAATTTTTGCAAGTGAAATTGGGTGGTTGACAAATTTTTTGATTATGTCTTGTCTTAGACTTCTTTGACCTTTGTCTTGGAAAAATGGTTTGCTTGGTTTCCAACTTCACAATAGTTTTATATATATATATGTATATATATATATATAATATTATATATATTTTGTTTTGTTTTGTTTTTCAGTGTCTCTGTTCTTCTGCCTACTGCAGATATCCATCATTCTTATTCTTATCCATTGTAGCTAATCACTCTTTTCTACATGGCTGATTAATATCCTATAGTCTTTGCTGGTCTATGATTTCCTAATAATGTGTAGGATTATGCAGTTTTCTTTATTCATTTTGATTAAGAATCACTGATTTTTGTCATTTGGTCACTTCTAGAAAATCTTTATTCAACATTTGTTTGAATAAGGTTTCTTTCTGATTGTGATGTCTGTTTCAGCTTCTAACTTTCATTTTTTGTCCCATATTTTGCACTTGGGATGATATTTCATCTGTGCTGTGCAGTTAATTCCTTCAGTTGCATTAAATAAGTTATGAATTATGTTTTCAGTATTGGACATTGAATTTGGTGTTTCTCACATGCTCTAAATGTGCTTTACCACTGACCTATATCTTTAGCTCTGAAATACCTTTTGAGTTAAATTGCTTACCTTGAGAGGATATATGAAAATAAATGTAATGCATTTAAACAACTACCTTGGATATTAAATAGGATTTTGCTAATTCTTTAATTTCTTTTTTATCTCTTTAATTATATTGCACATTATTTTGGGATCCTCATAGCATCTAAATCTGTAGTCTTTAAAGGTCTATTTATGTCTATCATTTTTATTCACACATGGTGCTTTCTTTCCACCATTTTAAAAATAATTTTATTAAAGAATAATGGCATGAATACGTCATAGATATGGAACACACAGAGAACTAACTAATATCAACCCAGGTAAATAAGAAGTTTATGTAGTGATATATAATGGTGATGAAAAACTACTAAAGCTGTTAAATATACAGATATTTTACCATGAAAATAGTTTTGATTTAGTAATGTTAATTTCTCATTATTCTAACCTCCCATAAATTGAATAATTTTTTTTGAAAATTTGTGCTTGCCTCCCTTTATGATGAGTTATGACAAGTTTTGTGCAGAGTTTCTTATGTATTTCTTTTTACACTTTAACTTTGCTATGCCCATAAACAACTTAGTTTTCTTTTTTTTCTTTTCTGTTTTATTTTCTTTTTAGTTACTTAACTTTAGACACCTAGAAATATGCATATTCCTGAAGATTTTTAATTGTTACATCAATATATTTTGAAAATGGAAGTCACATATATATGTTATAGCAAAGCAGATAATGATTGACTATACAGCAACAACTTTTATCTTGCAATGCAGAACCTTTTCCAGCATCAAGTTGTATACTTACCTCTCTTTTTCACTATTCATGACACTTTTATTTCCTACATCAAGCTGAAAAAATAAGCAAAGACAAGTGTAACTTTGATCCAATCTGTTAGAAAATTAGTGTGATAAATTTTACATACCCATATATCCTAAATTCTTTGACAAAATTTTAGTGGAATATAAAAATGGCATTTCTTTGTACAATTTTTCTTCTCTAGAGTTGCCAGCATAACTACTATGAGGACGCAAAAGCCTATGGATTCAAAAATAAACTAATTATAGTTGCAGCTGAAACAGCTGGAAATGGATTATATAATTTTATTGTACCTCTCAGGGCATATTATAGACCAAAGAAAGAATTAAATCCCATAGTTCTGCTATTGGATAACCCGTAAGTATATTTTAAGATACACAAACAGACAGAGCTTTTCATTTTACTGTACATAAAAATAATTTACTGATACTACTTTAAATCAGATACATTATGGTATAGAATTCATTAGGACATTGAATATATGCTGTGACGCAAAACATTATTGATTATGATCATGTTTCACCAATACTAGTTAAATATTATTGTGATGAATCTTTTATTTGAAATTATTTGGTAAATGGTCATCCACTCATAGGACCAGTGGAACGGAGCCACTGAAATACATATGACAAGTTTTCTCAGTTTAAACAACAATCCTGGAGATACCTGTTAAAATTGTACAGTTTTGTTCTTTAACCAGATATTATCAGAGAAGCATTTATTGATCTGCCTTTATATGTTATAACATGGAATATTATTGTGTGTTTTACTTAAGCTAATATTCACATGTACTAACAAAAGACAAGTTGTGCTATATCACCTGTGTATGTCTAGAAACTTCTAGGTTGGCTTACTTTATTAAAAATGACTACTTAAGCATTTTGGAAATGCTACAGATGAATACATAGGTCCCTGGATAAAATGGTTTTAACCATTTTAAAGTTACAGTGCTCATCACTTTAACTGTAATTGATTGTCATGAATGCAGTGTTAGAAGATACTAAAGCATATGAAAACAAACCCCAGGATTTTGACAATCAGGTTGTAATATGGCCATGACAGAAGATGTTTAAGCTCCTCCTCAGCCTTTTTAGTAAACTCTGTATTCTGGAGGTTCTTTAGAGAAGCTTCAGGCCAAATAATCTAAAACAAACACTTGAGTTAACTAAGTGAAAAGCTCAGTTGGGGGCTGTTTTCCAATGGGATGCCCTCAAAATTCTACAAACAGTATTTAAAATGGGACTTAGACATTTATTCTCCTTTACCTCAGTATCATATCACACATGGTCCAAGCCATCCCATACTATTTGATTTTGAATAAAAAGCCACTAACACTGCTGATTCCTAAAGTATTGGTTCATTCATTAGGATTCTATAGTTCTGCAATTCTTTGTATACCCTTACTTCCCCAATAGGATTAATCGCACAAAACAGCTAAAAGCTCTCTGGATTACTGTTTCTCTTTAAGTTCACTATTGCTGTGAACATATGGCCTTTCCATACTATCTTTCCTGAATGAAACATTAAGGATTAATTTAGAATGTTGGCATGTTTTTACTACACATGGTTTATAATAGTAGTAAATGTTCATTATCCACTATAAGTCATCATGTGACATTTTAATTTTATTTTGCATTTTATATATTAATACATGGCATACATGGCACCAGAGAGATGTAATCAGGGATTTGCAATCTTAATGCTTATGTTTAATTTAAAAATTTGGATGCATGTTTGTTATTGATGGTATGAAGCAGAGGTAAAGATGTAATGACATCCAAGCTAAGTCCCCATAGTCATAGAATTAAGTCCAGCTATGCAGCGACTAATTCCTTATTCTTTCCAATCTACTTTACCTAACTTGTAGGTTTTGTTACAGATGTATGAACAATATGTACTTTTTAAGTTAGTTTTTTAATAAAAAAATCTAGCTCAACTTATGGTATTTACCCATTGGAAACCTACCGCCCTCACCAATTGCTGACAGTTTGGGCTATAAATTGCCACATAGTACTGCTGTTTGCTGATTGTTACTGAGCAAAATTTTATCTAAGTTCAGTGTGGTTATTATATTATCATACATTACATATTATAATTTTTAAAAATGTATTTACTAAAACCGAAGGACGTGACATAAAACCTTTAGCTTGCTGTGTATGGCTGAAAAGTGAAGTCTAACATTTTTACGTATCTAGAGTTGCTTTGATGAAGAATGGAAAATTAGTGACTAATGCTCCTGGGGAGTTCTATGCAATCTTTTCTCCCCTTTTGAAACAATGAAACACCTGCTGCTCTGAAATGGCTTCTGTTCTCAACTTATTGAACAAAATTACATAAAATGATGTTTTGCTTCTCAAAATAGATCCATGCTCCAATAACTTTTACAATCATGATCCTTTATACTTTGGCAAGTATTACTGAATTTTGAGGTTTTAACCAAGTTTACAAGAGCAGTGGTGAAGCTAATATTAAGTGAATAACTATAAAGATAAATTAATCAAAAAGGCAAAATTATTTCCATGAAAAAAACCCAAAGTATCATAAACATGAAACATTAAAATAGAAAACCAATTAATATTTTCAACACATTATAATATGAAATTGATGTTCAAAATATTTTCAAATAGAAAGAATTGCACATTTCAATGGTTAGTAAATGAAAGCCTGGCACATTGAAAACATCTTTTCTGTGGGTTATCAGACCAGTTCTGATCTGTCCACAGTTCATCAGAGAAATGTCAGTCACTGACTAGGTTACCATCTCTACTCCTTAGTGCACAGTGCTAGAAAGATTTCAAACATTTTTATTATAGCCACTACCTTAACCATCATCTAGCTGAAATTTAGCTGGCAGTCAAATCTGGGATATATTACCCAAAGTTAGACAATAAGTATCAGATCCGATGATCAGGTTCAGGGAGGTATGGAGTAGCCAGGCTGTGGTGGTACACACATTTCATTACACACTCAGGAGTCAGAGGCAGAGATCACTGTGAGTTCGAGGCCAGCCTGGAATACAAAGCAAATTCCAGCTCATCCAGGAGGGTTACACAGAGAACTCCTGTCTTGAAAATACAAACAAATAAAAAAGATGTGTCATATCCATGTTGATATCATTAAGTGATCATTTATTAAATCAATCAATATCTTTGCTTCTAGTACCTAAATACTGCAGCTTATTTAAAATATTGCTAAGATATATGATAAATCACCCCCCCTTATCCTATAGGAATAAACACTTTTGGTTCAGGAAGACAAGATGAGATCTAAGCTTAATCTAGAGCAGCCTGGACCATATTTATTCTTGTGACCTCATCTCATTTGTCCCTTGAATTTGAAATGGTAAGAAAATTTAAGTTATTCTCACACTTCGGCGATATAGGTAACATAGAGAACAAGGTCTGACATATATGACAGTTCAAAAATTTTAGAATTTTTTCTATTAAAAATTTAACATTGTTACTATTTAAATTAATAGAAGGTCTTACATAAAAACACAGTTGATAAGAAAACACAATCTGGAAATATAGTTGAGTAGAATGCTTGCCTAGCACTTGAGAGACCCTAGCCTTGAACACTAGCAACAGTAACACACATGCAGACAAACATGCACAAACTGATTTTAAGCACATATAACTAAGCCTGAACTCTTAACATTTTAAAAAATTTAGGTGTTGGGGCATTTTGCTTGTATGCATTTCTGTGCAATGTTTACCTGACTGGAGTGTACAAAGGAGATTGGACAGGGATTGATTCCATAGAACTAAGGTTATAGAACTATGAGCTACCCTACAGTTGCTGGGATTCATTCAGATTTTCTGATAGAGTATCTGGTATTCTTAACTGCTGAGCCATCTCTACAGCTCCTGATTTAACAATTTAACAAATAAATTGACTACCTAAAAGTAGCATTGTAAAATATTGATAAAATAAACTTTGCTCATAATATATATTATTTTCTTTCCTTGAAGGTGAAATGAAAATATCATGTGTATTAATTTATTTGATCAGAGAAGTTTTTCTTGAGTTTTGCAAGCAATGTTGAACTGCTTAATGTTTTAGTATACCAGCAATGTTGTTGTAAGAGATTTATTAAGATACGAGTCTTTATATTCATAGTCAATATTCTTCATAGACTTAGAGCTGGAATTAAGTAATGTTCTTATTTACTTTTACTTAGTAACATTGGCCCATTTATATTCGCAACATTTTATTTCACTTATAACTGAATTGACTGTTTTGCATAGCATTTGTCTATGAAATTATTTTGATCTACATCTATTTCCTTGACATATTTATTATTATTTAGTTAAAATTAACTAAAGTATTTCTGTATATGTAAAATCTTGCTTTATTTACTTTGTATAAATGCAAGTTTTATATTTCTTTTTATATGGATAATTTTTATAAAATTTATAGATAAGTCATTAGATCATTTTCACCATGTTTCTTTATTGTCACTTGTAATTGAACATATTTGACATAAAAAATCACATATTTTATTCTTTTTATTAATAATTTACTTGGATATTAAACTTTTTATTTTACCTTGGGGAGATATCATAAAACAGAGACAAGGGACATATTTGTAATAAATGGTCTATGTGCTTGTTTAGTTTCTCAACAATGATGTTTCTCAGTGAAAAGTTATACTTAGCAGCTCACTGTCTCCCAATGAATAGAAAAATTGCCCAGTTATGTGTTATGAAATTATTAAGTGGCTCAGTGTTGTAACTACTGTTGTCAACTCAGACAAATGAACAGTTACAAAACATATGAATGTGAAAATGTTCATTTCTTTATATTTGTAGTTTCTTTTAAACCATAGAGGAGTCTTTGAATTTAGTATGTTTCATCAAAAATATGTATTTACAAAGTTTAGGGTACTTGATGTTCCATTGATGTAGCTAAAATCACATGAGGATGAATAGTGTAACAACTTGTTTAAAAGCAAGTTCTAAGAATTTGAAAGATTTCTGATTCATTTTAAATACATATTATAGATGCAGAATAAATAAAATTCATTAGTTTTCTTCACAAAGGACTTTTTTCTAACAATTAAAGTTTGTCCCCTCTATCTGTCAAAGGAGAAGAAAAAAAAAGTATGATTCTCATCTTGAATTTTATCTCTCCCATAATGGCAGCTATAGCATAAAGTCTTATTTGCCCCAATAAACTGGGCACACTTTATTTTTCAGAAAAATTTAAGTCTGTTATTGAATTTAATGTTGCTGTTATACAATACTTCCAAAATCATAGACTGGAGACTCAGTTGGAAAAATTGTGTAGAGAGATAGCATACAGAAATTGAAATGATCTGAACCTAAAAGAATATGGCATATAAATAGATATTATAAGTTGTACATCTCTACAATTAATAATTAAGAATAGTACTTAGAAATCTAGAAACAAAGAGGCCAATAATTTAAAATTAGTTCAAAAGATATAAGCAAAAATATTTTTCACACCAGATACTTTGATCTTTCAGTTCTTGGTGCTTGCATCCTTGCACGTGATTCTAAAATTATGAGGCATAACTAGATCCCTAAAACATAGCCATCCTAATGTTGAGAAGCAACAATGTATCTAGAAACAGAATTGAAATCTCTATCCTAAATCCCACAAATATATATGTTAGAATTTTTCTTGAAAATAGCATATATCAAAGCTTTAAGGATGGTTAAACACTGTACAATAGTATCTACTCTATGGATGACTGGAATCTTGATAAAATGGATGCCTCAAAGCCACTGAAAGATGTGCACATAGACGTTACATATATAAAAAAAACTAGAAATAATTATGAAAACCTAATATGATTTATGGGTTAGATAACTCAGTATTTTCAAAACTGAATTATATAGATTAAAGGAATGTAAAACTACTGGTTTACTCCATATTACAAATAAATTCAATGGTGGGAGCGATTTAGTCAGAATCTTAACAGTAAAATAATTTAGAAGATTTTTTTATACATTACTGTATTAAACTTTCTTTATCTTTGGGATTTGAAGAGATAGGAAGGAAATCAAGAGGAAGAAAATAGTTAGGAAAAGAATTGATCCAACCAGGAATCAGCATCTGGGAAATTGCAAGTGTTCTTCCTTACCTTGATCTAGAATTTCCCTCATCTTTTGTACTTGACAAATTCCTATTCATCTATCAACACACAAAGTAAATATTACTTCTCTCTAATATTCTCCATGTATGCCTCCTAGGTGCACTTAGTGACTGGTTGGTTTTGTTTTTTTTGTGTTTTATCAAACATACTGCATTTTGATGATTTTGTATAGATGTTTAAAATTCTACATATCTTACAGATTAATTGGCTACAGGTTTTAAATATAAAATAACTCATTTCAGTGTTCATAGACTACACTGTTTTGTCTGGACATGCTGACTCATGCATGTATGAATGAAAATCTATTAAGTGGATGTAACTTATTAAGTAATTTCTAAGTAAGCTTGAAGTTTGTTGTTCCTTTTATTTTGCTGTGCTTAGAGGTAGTGATTTCAGTTTTAATGAACATTTGTTCAATAATACACATTGTGTAAGACAGTAGAATCAAAGATGAAATAGTGTCATTGTTAACTTTATATAACACAGTTTATCCATGTGTATGTAGACTTTATACTTCACACATTGAGATATGGAACATGCTGTGATTATATACATTCTTTAGACAAAGCTGTCCTTATACTCACACTTAATGACTCTTAAGCAGTATTGCTTGAGTCCAGTGCTTGAGGTTATCTGAAGAAAAAAAAAAGCCAGTTGATCTTCATTGTTAAATCCTCTTCTGCATTGGGTAACTGAACTAATCATTATAGTTATAATCAAAGATTTGTAGAAGTATACCATAATGTATCTGATTTATAATTTAAAATTCTTAGTGTATTGTGTCATTCATAAATAGAGCAAATTATATTCTTAAGCAAAAGAGCAATTTAGGATGCACCTTGTCTTTGGTTTTGGAAATGCAAACTAAATGAACTTGCTTCCCTTTCCTAGAAGTGCTGCCTCTGTTGTGACACTGTGTTTCATTTTGTAACCCATCTGCTACATAGGCCAGATATGCATTTTCTGGATGCAATCTGTTGGTTTCCAATGGTTTACTACATGGTGGGCTCTATTGACAAGTAGGTGACAATGTCTATGGCACATGACTAGTATAGTGTCCTGTGGTGTGTCAAGTGCTGTGTCTTGTTCCTGCATGATGAGTGTACTTTGTTGTGTTGATAACAATAAATATGGTGACCCATGCATGTAGAGCTCATGTCCCTATGGTGTGCATCTCCTATCATACTGCCTAAGCCATAATTCATTGCTGAATTGCAACATATCATGCTGCATGTCATTTTGGTCAGGTGCACACCATTTGCAAAGTTCTTTTAGTCATGTGGATCTTGCAAAAGCAGTAGTTTTTGCAATAATATGCTAATGTGGCATCCAAAAGTACTCTTAAAAATCCACAATGCATTACAATAAGACCATTACTATAACTTGGAATATAAATAGTAAAAATATATTGGCAATTTATTCAAGTATAGTTTACAACTTGTAATTATATCATTTGTTAATTGAAGTACTAAGTAGTGCATGTAATTACATAAGACTGTAACATAAAATATAAAATTATATAAACACCATTGTGACACCATTAATCAGAAAATATAAATTATCAACAGATGAATAACATAAAATACTACTAAAGGAAACATAGAGATTTAATTTCCAAGGAGAAAATGAAGCATTAATTGATTGTACACTCATAATAAATACCAAAGGTGGGTCACCATATCTATATGCACGTGTATACATTAGAGAGGAAATTATGTATGAAGTGTCCCTGTATAATTCTTGTTTGCTTTATTTAAAATTTTTTATGGAAAATAAAACCTATCTGGAACTAGAATACTTCCTCACACTTGCAAATTTTACATTCATGTCTTTAGAAAAACTGAATCATAGAAGAGTGAAGAAGGTAACCCAGGTCATAATCACTTTCGGGTTTCTCTCAGATTGATTTTCCTTGAGTGCCATCTCCTGGTGGAACTATGTAAAGCAACCATGCTTTACGAAAATGATGAACAGAAATAGCAGATAGGACAAAGATAGCCTAGAGTCATAAAATAAGTTCATAGCCTACTCGAAAAGCTACGGGGCTAATTAGAAAAATTAAAACTTGAAGAATATAAAAATTTTATATACTTCACTAATACCATCTCAATCATATGTATTATCTATATATTCTAATATATAACTTAGTAATAGTTCAAGGTCCTAAATAACTACAACAGGAAATACTTTAAGGATGAAATCAACAGACATACCTGAAAACAGGAAGAAATTTAGAACCAGTTCACTTAGTAAAATGTTTGTTCAGCGTTAGCATCAGTATATAAAATTATTTATGCTTTGACTCAGTAAAACTGACTTCTTACAAGTTTTTTTATTTCCCTTTTCCTATAAAATTCTAATAGAGAATTTTGATGGAGAAAGAGCTTTTGAAGGCTGAAATATGAAGAAATAATTTTGGAATTATTAGGTGGCTAGAAGCAAGATGACTTAGTTATCATCAAATTCTCCATGGGGACCATAGCTTTTTCCAACTTCTTCTTCTGATGCTGTATCTTAAACCAAGGAGTCACACATGCTGACATACACATTACCACTGACCTAAACCCCCAGTCCCAGCCTAATAATTTCTAAAATATAATTTAATTAATGCAAGAAGTATAATAAATCTCATATCATGGAGATAATTGTATTGACTGGATATTTTAATTCTGGCTTCTTTTCTCATGGTGAAACTATTTTATATTTTTTAGTTTTAGTTTTAGCTATAAAATCTCTGTCACAGAAAATTGCTTCCAATTCAAGCACAGTATTTTGGCTCCCCAACCGCTGGATTATTCCTGAAGGTCTTAGGCTGAGGTGTTGGTAATGCTGCTGTGAGGTACATGGCCCTGTGAACTAATTATGTGTTTTAAAGAGAAGTCTGAAAACTTCAATAATTCTCAGTAGTGAATGTAGCTGATTACATTTTATTTTTTTTTCTATTTTGAACGAGGAGGTATGAACTGATTTTGTTATTATCTGTCTTCATCAAACTAAATGAACCATGTAACTACAACATCTTTGTACTGGGTCAAGTTTAGTCTCACTATATTTTGTCCTGATTTTTTTGTCTGTAAGAAGCAAAGACAGTGAAACAATTGCTCTGTTTCAGCCTCTGGGAACATTCTTTTCTTTAATTTGCAAGAAAAATTCGAGTCAAGACATTTTATAGGGATAGGAGTGAAAACTGACTAGAATAGATAATATGTACTCATACCCTATTTTTTCTACTCACCTCATGTACACAGTGATCCTTGGGCCATTTAATCCCTTGCCCAAAATTGATCTAGCTTTAGGGTAGAATTTTACACAAGGATATAAATATGTATATGTATATACATATAGTCTACTTCTTATAGTATATAAATAATATAGAGTATATAAATACATAAATAAAATAAGCACTTAAAAATACATATAAAATATATAAAATACTTTTATATTTCCACATTAGCTTTGCTATCTGAATTAGTATTGTTTTGTCCCTCTTATACTGGCACAAAAAGCTCCTTAGAAATTTGGACCAATTATAATGTTGTGTCCTTGAAATAATTTGTTAAGTGTAATAATAAATTGTTATCATCATATACTTTCTATATTACTGTTTATATAGTAATTGTTACTAAAAACAGATTTCAAATGAATACTTTGAAATAGTTGCTACCAAATGGATTCTGAATTGCATATTACCAGATCATATTGTATCAGAATTCTCCTTAATGTCTATCTGTGTTCTCTATAAATTCAGCTATAAGGACAACATACACAAGCCTACCAATATGCAGATTTGAACATTGATTGCAGTATTGTGGTTTACTTAAAGCCGTCTTTTTTTTTTCCTCTTGTGGCTTTTTATCAAAGCCTAGATGATTTGCTCAGGTGTGGAGTGACCTTTGCTGCCAACATGGTGGTTGTGGATAAAGAAAGTACCATGAGTGCTGAGGAAGACTACATGGCTGATGCTAAAACCATTGTCAATGTCCAGACTCTCTTCAGGTATGTGTCTTCAGCCCAGCACTCTGAACATATTCTTATGTTTTTCATATATAAAGTATTTGATTCTATCTGTGCATGAGGAGTGACCATGTGACATGAAGCCAGCCTTAGGACTTTCCTTCATTCATTTGATCATTAAGCAAGTACTTATTTACCACACAATTTGCAAGGTTCAGTGTTACAGACAACATTACTTCTGTTTTGTGAATGAACTTTTATAATCTCAAAGGAAATGTGGGGCCTACTAATGTATTATGGAAATTCAAGCCTTCTCAACAAATTCACTATTCTCTTCCCATTAGCTCCATATCTTCATTGGTAAAAATGACTATGCCATATCCAAATATCTCTGTTTTATAGACTGAGTTCAGAATTCACAGATAGTAGCTCAGTTATGAGCCTCAATTGGACTGACAATTTAATCTTTGATTTTTTTTTTAGGGACTTTCCTTTACTAAATCTCAACATGTCACATTCAAGGCTACATATAGTTTATATATTTACAATATATCATTTTAATACTAAGATATCAATAACATCATGCCTTAAAATATATTTTGAATTTTAATATGGTATTGTACACTATGTAATATAATTATGACCCATATAACTGCTAGTTTTATATGACAGAATGGAAAATCCAAAAAATTTACCCTATTACAGAGAGCAACAAAGGCAAGTTGGCACATTGTAAACCTGGAGAGTCCCCTGACATCACTAACGTTATGACCTTAGTGTGTTCCTAATGTCATTGAAATTCAGTTTCCTGCATCCATGAAATTCTGACAAAACTAATTAACCTACCTTGAAATGGCAATGTGAGAGCTAGAGATGAGACATGTAAAGAATGTCTTACAGTGCCACACACAGAATACTATATCCTGATGTTTCCTAAGGAGTTCTAACTCTAGCAAGAAGAACTTATACTGTAAAATGTGTCTGCTCTTGTAGAATATAACTAATGTGACTGTCGTGTGTAGTCAGACCTTTTTCTGTTCCAGTCAGAAACTCTTCAATACCCAGCAGTCACTTCCCAAGTAATTGACTCAGAGGCTTAATATTATAGTAGCTGCTGGGCCAGAAGTTCACCTAGGTTACTGTCTAGCTCCTTTGCTTAAATTAACCCATAATTCTTGTCTATGTTTGACCACGTTGATTGGTAACTTTTCATAAGGCAGCAGAATCATCTTGCTTCTTCTGTAACTCCCTGTTGACTGCTGTCCTGCCTTTTCTCTTCCCAGTCTTGTTACCCCACCACTACTTCCTGTCTAGCTACTGGCCAATCAGCATTTTATTAAACAAATAGAAGTGAAAAATCTTTAAAGTGTACAAGAGCATTATCTCACAGTCCTGAATAGTGAGATAATGAAAATGAATTGAAAATAATGAAAGGAAAATTAAAAATAGGACCTTTATTAGCAACTTATTTCTCTAGAGAATTAAAGGAAGATCTAAGTCAATAATGAGCTTCATAGACAATGAATAAAGTCACAAAAAAACCATACTTTTTATTATTTACTGCTTTACAACAGCTAATTACACTTTTTAGAGATGAGAGTTTCAAACTAAATGTTCTATTTTACTTCTCATGTACTATGTTTAATTCTATCATAATGCAGTTAACATTGGTTAAATCTTTGTTGTCTACTCTTTGAATGAATTATTTCTTCCAAGATAATAAATGTTTATCTTGTTGGAAGGTATAAAGATATTAATCATTTGAAATTAACTGATTAGTTATTTTGAGAAGTTGTATTCTAAGCACCTGATACAAAGCAACTCTTCTCTGAGAACCTGGATGATGGGTGCATGAATGAATGAATGAATGAACAATGTAAGATCCCTCAAAGATTAGTTTCATTTTTCTTTAAGGAAGACTTGATTCTACACTAAGAATTAGTTTAGAGCCAACTAGAAATTCTGAGAATAGAAGAAATAGTCTTTTCTCCAGGAAAACTATAACAATTGGTTATCCAATTCCAAGTGGTCAATCCTGAAATCATATTCATACAAGTAACATTATAAAGACTGAGCATGAGTGTTAATATACTGAGGAATATATATTTATATCAGTAATTTATAAAGTCAAGGTCATTAATTTGAAGGTGAGCAACAGGTGGTATGGGAGAAGATTTGGAGGCAGCAAAGAGAAGGGGAAATTATGCCATTTTAACCCATAAAATAAATTAAAATTAGAGAGAAGGATATATTAGAAATTGTATAATTTTATGTCATTTAGGGTGAATAAATTTCAACAATTTCACAAGAACAGGTAAACAAATAACCTAAATGATTTTTTTTTTCCTTTTACTCATCCTGTAGAGACATAGAGTACATAACAATAGTTTTTCAGGGAAAAAGTTCTGATTTTTAATTGATTTGTGAATTAATAATCTTATGTTCGGGGCTGGAGAGATGGCTCAGAGGTTAAGAGCACTGACTGTTCTTCCAGGGGATCTGAGTTCAATTCCCAGCAACCACATGGTGGTTCACAACCATCTATCTTGAGATCTGCTGCCCTCTTCTGGCACACAGGCATAGTGGAGGCAGGATGTTGTATATATAATAAATAAAATCTTTTTTTAAAAAAAAAAAAAAACACCAATGCACATAAAATAAATACTAAAAAAAGGGCATTCAAAGCAATGTTTAAACTGGATTTTTGAAATACTTTAAAAAAATAATCTTATGTTCACAAAGCTATCTTATTCTTACATAAAAGTATAAAATATCAATAAATTCTTGCAGTGTAAAATTTGTCTTTATATAAATAAATGACCGAGTTATATAAGACTTAGCACATATATTTTGTAGTGTCAATCACCTAATATTTCTTGGTCACTAGTCTGCATTGCCCATAGGTTTTAGTTTCAGGTTTAATGTGATTAGTGCCAACCTAATTCTACTCTAACACTGGATGCTTCAGTTGTGCTATACAAATATTTCTTTTAATATCTTCCCTTCACTCTCGGTCAATGTCAATTTTGAACTCTGAATAGTTTTACTTTCCACATTCTCAGTTTCTTCACTCAGTCTGAATACTGCTTTTAATTCTTTATCTTTTTTTCTAGTGTTCCTAAATCTTCATATTTTTTGATTGCCCTAATATCATCAGCTGGTTTACTTATCATTTTACTGTTTATAGTTAAATGAGGGCTTTTTCTTTCTCTGCTCAGACTGAATTTCAGCCCTTCACTTACTATGTTGATTCACACAGATCTTCACTAAGAAATCTGCCAACTTGCATAGTAAAATTCTGTTTTTCTTTTTCCTCCTTTTATTGGTATTTTTAAAATAATATTAGACCGAATCCTAAATTCTCAACCATTCCTGGGAATCATACGCTGCTCATCCTGAAAACATCTCACCCAACTCTCATGATTTTGCTATCTGACAGAGCCTAGCCTGAGCATTTCAGTGACTTTGACAAAAAAAATAACCCAAGTCTGTCTTTTCAAATCTATCTTCTCTCCCAGCCTCTCTTTTGACTGTTGTTTTACTTGCAAGATCTAATAAAAACTGCCTTTCAGTTTTAATTCTGAAAATCTAAAAGTCAATAAAAGGAAACCTCTGTTTTCCAAGAACAAGATAAAGGAAAGGAAATTTAAAAGGAACAAGACAAAAGATATGAATGACTATCTTGTGGCAAAGTGTGAAAGTCAAATCTATCAGCAACTTGTCTGTTATGTAAATTCTCTCTGCTGGAGAAACTGGTTGATACAGGAGAAGTTTGCCTGTGGTGATTAATGTTAGCCTTCTTGTTCTAGCTCAAAACTGCATGCTCAAGCATCTTAACAGATGAGGCTTGACCACACACCCCTATATGCCAGTTAAGAGACAAGTCTGAATTTGTGTTTCTGTTGCTGTGATAAAGACCTTATCCCATAGCAGTCTGGGGGCCAGAAATTGTTTCAGCATAAGGATGACAGTCTGCTTTTGCAGGAAGGAAGATCTCAAGGCAGGACAAGGAGAAACAATACTTTTTGGCGTGATTTCTCTGACTTGTCCAGCTTGCTTTTTTATATAGCCAGACCTACCTTCTTTTTAACAATGAAGAAAATACCTCACAGACACTGGATGCATTCCCTTATCTAGGGTTCCTTTCACTCAAATGTTTCAAGTTGAAAACTGAAGCTGCCTGTATGAAATGAGGAATGATAAAGAGGATATTTAATCAAGTACACTTATTAAAACAACCAAAAAAAAAAAATTCAGTGATCCAAAGTTCATCTTCAGATCATCATTGAGATCTTTGAATTTAAATAGACAAAGAATTGGGTCATAAGGCAAAATATTTGAAGAAGAAAGATATCTTGGCCAAGGTATGGTCCCTATCAACATTGTCTCAGTCTGGTCTCTATAAGACAGTCAGAAGTTGTCCATGCTGTCATACATTTAGACAAGTATTGAGGTTATAATGAGATGATCATTCTTGCTCCAGGATACTTTCTTGCCATCATTGACAAGTACTCTCATGGTGAATGGGAGAAATCTTCTGGGTCAATTTTCTGGCCAAAAACTGCAAACTGGTCCATACTATATCCAATAACAAGTACTTAAGCAACAACAAAAAAAATCTGTCTTGTTTTTTGAGAAAATTAGGGAAGTATCCATGAGGTTTGTGTCAGATTACATTAGGTTAGAAAAGAAAACAAAACTGAAGAAATATTTTTATTTCTTTATCAGAGTTAATTTTAGAAAATTTTTAAATTATTTTGATAAATATAAACATGTTTTAGCTACCAAAACTAGACAAATGAGTTACATGTAATAACATTTTTTTATAAAGATGGTTAGGGTTCCCGTTCTTTTGTTTTTTAAACCTCAACCTTGGGGGATTTGTGGTCGTACCCTAAACTTACATAAAAAGTACTCGAAAATTCCTGTGCCTCAAGCAAATACAAACAGAATGCAAGTAGAAGCCCAAGATTATAGGACATTTATTTCAGTATCAGATAGTCAACCATAAGAACCTTTCTTATATCCCATCTCAACTGTGAAGTGCAGGCAGACTTCAGGCACATGATTGTTTTACTTCACCTCTCAAGTTATGTGACTATAAATATGCCCCACTGTAGGCAGACTGTTTTGTCCTGCCATCCAGTTCCCCAAATAACAACAGCCTTAATTATATATGTTCACCTGATAGCTTAGGCTTGTTTCTTTGCTACCTCATGTAAGTTCTTCCCATTCTGTCTGTTGTGCTTCTCATTGTGGTGGAAATGCTCTCTGTATGCTGTAAATAAAGGACTGTTTTGGCCTATGCACAGCACTGTAGAAGTGGTTGGAGAATCAGAGGCAGGTATGTAGGAGAAGGGTGGAGTCAGTCAGTTTTTATCCAACCCCCGAAGAACACAGACATGTAAGAGATACAGGTGAGCCACGGGCCACATGGCAGACAGATTAATAGAAATGAGTTAAATTAAGATAAAAGAGCTAGCTAGTAATGGACATAAGACATGGGCCAAACAATGTGAAGTAATATAAGTGTCTAATTTATTTCTTTGAGAGACAAAAGCCAGCGCAGGCCAGATATAAACCTCTGGACCCAAATGGGCCCGAAAAAAACTTTCTACAACAGATGGCATACCTGGGTGGGTCAAACACCGGCATAAATTCTAAAAATGTTTAAAAAGCTTAAAACGGGTTCTAAATCACTAAAACAGCCACAAGTGGTTTTTTGGCTTGCATATTTAAATTGATTTATGGTACAGAGACAACGTGGTATTCAGGCTTGAATTTAAAAATGGCGTGTTCGCGACACACAGCTTAAACTCATATGTTTCATAGAAGGCTTGGCATAAGTGTGATTGATTTACGTTTTCTGCTTATATTGAACAAAAAAGAGACAGAGATAAAAAACAGCTCTTCTAGTAGCATTTCCTGAGTCCGCTCTGGTTGCCGGAAGCGGCAGAGATTCGCGGGCTCCTCTGCCTTATTAAAACACCTCCAAAAGGGGCAGAGTCAACAACTAAAGTGATACCAACATTTTAAAAGCTCTTTGAGTTAAAAAATGATTAAAGATTCTCAATAAAGCATAGACTCACAAAACTTCTAAACGGGGTACAATATATGTAAAATACACGTAAGCTTCAGAGAGAAGAAAAAAGAAAAGAATAAAAAAAAGCCCTTTAAAAAAAATAAAAAATAAAGATAAAAAGGCCACACAAAAATGACAGATAAACAAAGAGTGTAGATTATAATTATTATGATTTATTTTAATTTTTTAACTTTTAATGAGCTAAACACAAA
Source organism: Sigmodon hispidus (assembly GCA_004025045.1). Taxonomy (NCBI): domain Eukaryota; kingdom Metazoa; phylum Chordata; class Mammalia; order Rodentia; family Cricetidae; genus Sigmodon; species Sigmodon hispidus. Next base: position 191,973 of record PVIH01000697.1, read on the forward strand.
AAGATAATTAATTGCTAAGGCTGCTAAGCTAAACAAATACATATATTTTAAAGATATCTTGACTTTAAAACCTGTTTATAAAAATATGTTGCTTAAGAAAAGAGTTTCTGCTTTTGTCTACACAAAAGATCAAAACCTATAGATTAGCTCTAGGCAAATGTGGTTCCATTTGCCAAGGCCACCTAAAATTCTCTGATGAAAAGATCAGCTTCCAAGATGGCCAGTTGAGATGATCCAGCTTCAAAACTCCATGAGATCGTCATCATCCTTTGACAGCAAAAAATAATAAAAAATAGCTATGTCCAATTTCCCCAAAATATTACTTATTAATGTTTGTTTTCATTATAAATAGTTAATAGTCATAGTCAATCTTTAAAAAAAAAGTGGGGGAGGAAGATATGATACAAAAATGATTAAAAAAGATAAATAAATTTTGATTTATTGATATAAACTTAAGGTCAATTTTGTTATGCTGTATATATTTTTCTACTCTTGACTGGGGTATAGTACTGATGTAACTCATTTAAAATTGTAATGTGTCATTGAAAAATGCAGATTAATAGTCATCTATGATAACTAAATTTATAGTCATGTTAGTTAAGGTTTTATAGATATACAAAGATATATTTCAATTAGATAGTCTCCAAACACTTTAAAGACATACAAAATATGGCATTTAAATTATTTTAAGAACTTAGACTTTTCTAGACAGTGAGACAGGTCTGCTCCTGGAAGCACCAATGTATTGCAAGAAAATGATGGGCATTGAAAAAACTTCATGTAAAATTTACTTTGTGGCAACAGTTAGCCACTAGACAAAAAGACCTGTTCTGATATTGACTGCTTGATTATATGCTACATAAACTAGACTGATTATATGCTACATAAACTAGACATGCAAGTTCCATAGAAAAGTGACCTCTAAATGTTGACAAAACAAGCCGAGATCGTCATTCAGGTTCCTGCTTTGCAGAAAACATTGCCAGACATTCTTCAAGACACAAAGAAACACAACTGATAAACTGTGTCAAATTTCCTACATCATAAAAGATATGCCAGAGACTTTGGGCCATATAGGCTAAAGATAGATGCCCCAAAATTACAAAAAAAAAAAACTTTGAGTGACTGTCTAGACAGACAGGTGTGATCTCTGTCATTTTCTAGACTTTAGAAGTTGCTTGCACTTCCTGTTTATTTAGATAATACTATATTCTTCTGTGAGTCTTTGATGTGGTTAAAGGTTTAATAATTATAGGTATAGTTCTTTTTAATTTAAAAGGTATATTAGATATGAAACTTTAGACTCACAAAAATAAGATAGATAATAAAATATTTTCTTTAATTTTATAAATACAAATAGACTAAATATTGTGACTATTCCTACTTGAGAGCTGTTCTGTTGTAATTTTGCTATATAAAAATTAAAACCTTCCTTTTTAATTGGACAAAAAAGAAGAGATGTGGTGGAATGTTCTCTGTATGCTCTAAATAAAGGACTGTTTTGTCCTATGCACAACACTGTAGAAGTGGGTGGAGAATCAGAGGCAGGCAGGTAGGAGAAGGGTGGAGTCAGTCAGTCTCCATCCGACCCCCGTAGAAGACAGACGTGTAAGAGATACAGGTGAGCCACAGGCCATGTGGCAGACAGATTAATAGAAATGAGTTCAATTAAGATAAAAGAGCTAGCTAGTAATGGACATAAGACATGGGCCAAATAGTATGAAGTAATATAATTGTCTAATTTATTTCTTTGAGAGACAAAAGCCGCCATGGGCCAGATACAAACCTCCGGGCCCAAATGGGCCCGAAAGAAACTTTCTACAACATCTCATTGTGCTTCTTCAGACTTCTCCCTTCTTCTCTGCATCCTCCTACTCTGACTATCCTGCCCTCTCTCTTCCTGCTCATCTATAAGGCAGTCAGCTCTTTATTAACCAATGAGAGTTATAGATATTTACAGTGTAAAGATTGATCCACAGCATCCATTTGATTCTATGAATTTCTACCTTAATATATATATGCATATATATATATAAAATTTTCCCTGAAGATATTGTTTTTTTTAATCATCTAGTGATTTTCGTCCTAACAGCTCTTGTTTGCCAGGATGAGATCTTTCAGAAAATAGGTGATCTATGTTCAGGAGTTTGTGACTCTCCAAAATGTATTTTGGTCAAGTATAAGCATGGTTTTAGAGAATGGTAGCTCTTCCACCAAACACACTGTTCTTCTTTTTTAGTTTTATTTTGTCTGTTTTGAAGCTGATGTCCTAGCTTCAGATTCTCTATAGTGAGGAGCTAGACTCTGACAACATGCCAAGAGATAACAGTTACAATATTTTAAAATAATATTAGTAAATAAAAAGATATAAGAGCAAAAGCTTAAAGAAAAAGATGTTTGAAATCTAAATACTTGTGAGATGTCTTAAGAATTTTAATTACTTCTTAGAAATAGTTATCTTTAATCATTGAATATTTAAACCCATAAATAATTATACCACAACTTACTTTAAATCTCACTATTTATATATTTATGTTTATATTTATCAATTAATAATATCTTAAATATTAGATATATAAAATGTAATGAATAGTTGCCATGTTTATTTTTATTCTGCTTGTAGACATTTTGCCTGAAGGTATATCTGTGTACCATGTACATGTCTGGTGCACATGGAGGCCAGAAGACGGTGTTGAAATACAGACTACTTTTAGCTGCCTTGTGTGTTCTAGAAACAAATCTTGGGTCTTCTGAAAGAATAGCTCCTAACCACTGAGCAAGCTCTCCATATCCACTTGCTGTATTATGACAAAGTGAAAAGTTAAGCATATTTAATGTTACCTAGGATAAATTAATAAAAATAATTTTAAGCCATTAAAAAAAGAATTTTAGTTACCTTTATTCTTCTTACGTATATCCTCTTTAATATTTATCCCCCACAGTTCTTTGTGGTTTACTTAGGCCTTCTATGATATGCGATCTTTCCCTTTGTTAACAATTTTTCTTTTCAATTGTGGAAAAAGCTGCTCACTTTCTTAGGGTAAATCTTATTTTATCAAATTAAAATCTGCCTTTTATTTTCTTCATTCAAACCTTCCTTATCTAAAGTTTATCCTTATACTTGTCCCAGTTTTTTTGGTTCCTTTATCTTTTATTTTCTTTTTTAATATAATGAGACAGAACAATGTCAAATAGTAACCTATTTTTTAAAATAATAGTTGAATACAAATGATTTTCATGCAATGCATTAAGATTACCTAGGAGCTCTCTTGCGGGCCAGCCTGGCCTGTGGGAAACCCTGGGTTAGATGCCTCTCCTCACAAAATGCCTAGCATAGTGATATAAACAAGACACTTTAGTGCTCAAGAAACAGAGCCAGAAGGATTGAAAAATCAATATTATGTTTTGTTACATAACAAGTTTAAGACTATCCTGAATGTACATCAAATACTATCAGTATCAGTCAGTCAATAAATAACATGTCCACTGACTGTTAATTTTAAAAGTTCTTTTATATTGCAAGTACCAGAAAGATTTTTACTGACACATTTTTAAAAGGCTCTTTTCTCATTTTGTCTTTGTTTCAATAAAGTCTGAGTTACAGAATATCATGTTCCAGGGACGTCTTGCCAAGATGACAGAAATTCCTTGGAAAGTTACCAAATTGGTATAAGCAACAAGATAAAAGGGATAGAAAATACTAGAATCCATTCCTCTGAAGAGCTGACAGAGATAGTAGAGAGCTACTTTATTTCAGAAGGAACCAGAGGAAAACAAAAGGCTTTTGACCTTTATTGCATATTGAACAGGAAACTTGCTCTTGGTCCCAGTGTCAATATGGATCTGGTGTACTTCCATATTTACTAAGAAAGAAAAGAAAACAAGGGAATATTTTTGTCACCCTTCTAATGCTAGGAAGAGACACCAGGACAAAGGAAACTCTTATTAAAGAAAGCATTTAATTGGGGCCTTCCTTATAGCTTCAGAAGTTAGTCTTTTATCATCAAGCATAGGGGGCATGATGTTAGAGAGGAAACTGAGAGAGTTGCAGCCTGATCCATAGGCGGAAGACAAAGGAAGACACTGTGGCTAGCATGGGCTTTTGCAATCTCAAAGCCCAACCCTCAGTAAACACCTCCTCAAAAAGAAGCTATGCCTACTCCAAGAAATGCACACATCCTAACCCTTCTCAAACAGTCCACCCCTTGGTGACTAAACATTAAAGTATATGAGCCAATGGGGGTCATTCCCATTCAAACCATGACAGAGAGGGAGGGAAATAAGGAAGGAAGGAAGGGAAGAGAGAGAGAAAAGAGTGTGGGGAGATATCATACAACCCTCTCAGTGGACCACATTTTTTTCCTGCACCCATGATGGGCAGCTCACAACAACCTGTAACTCCAAGATCAGACTTCCTCTTCTGGCATCTGTGAGCACTTATGCTCATGTGCACATACCCACCACCCCAAAAAACATAATTCAAAATAAAAAAGTAAATAATTGTGTTTGTGCTGCCTGAAACTAAACGCGAATAAGAAGAGACTGAAGTTGAATCTTTTTGATTTTTAGTGACAGGGTTTTTCTGTATAGCTTTAAAGCCTTTCCTGGACTTTGCTCTGTAGACCAGGCTAACCTCAAACTCACAGAAATCCATCTTTCTCTGCCACCCAGGTGCTGGAATTATCACCACCCACCACCTCCCACCACCACCACCCACCACCAACAACTTCCACCACCACCCACCAAAACCCATCATCACCACCAACTACCACCACCACCACCAAAAACTACCACCAAAACCCACCACCACCACCAATTACCACTACCACCACTATCCACCACCACCACCAACTACCACTACCACCACCACCCACCAAAACCCATCATCACCACCAACTACCACCACCACCCACCACTACCACCATCTACCACCACCACCACCCACCACCACAGAGGGCTGAAGTTGAATCTTTAAGTTGTACTTTAGTCAGAAAGCCAATGAGCTGACAAGGCAGTAGATTAATTAACATCCTAATAATATGTTTTCCCTCTCATCTCCAGCCAGTAGTCATTCCAGAACTCAGGCTTGACCCTCTGGTAATTAAAAGTCAGTAACTTTTCAGAGACATGTCATGTTTACATTTCTCCTGTAATCATTCTTGCTCTCTTTCTCATTTTCAAGATGTCTGATCTCAGATATTTCTTGAAATGCTGAGTGGAGTTAGTGTCTGCCAGCATTAACCTTACACTTCTCCAGAGTCATCTCCACTGGCAAATACGTTATTAACTCAGAACAAATCATTAGCAGTGTTTACATGCTAAGCTAATAGGCATTTTCAGATTTTTTTTCTGCAATGTGACATACAAGTGTGTTTTTGAAATACAGATTATAAAAGCATCCCTATCTCTCTATCTGTCTCTTCTGTTCTGATCAGTTTGGTTAGTGGTCCCAAAGCTGTGCAGTGATGAGAGAATCACAAGAAAGCTTCCATTCTCATAGATTTTGTGTCGAAATAAATTCACCAGAATCACTTAGATGGATCTTTTTATTTCTTCTTCTCCTTCTTGTTGTTGTTGTTGTTATTATTGTTATTATTATTATTATATAGTGAGAACTTAGAGAACTCAGAGAATTTCAGTCCCTTGAAATTACTGGCCATGTTCTCAACTAATTAGCCATATCCCCATTCCCACAAATCATTTTATTAGATAGTTTGTTTCTGGATATTTTTTGAGACAGGTTCTCACTGCTTAGGTCAAGCTAGCATCCAACTGGAAATCCTCTTGCCTCTATCTCCCCACTCACAATTTCATTTCTAAGATTATAGACATGCCTCCTCATGCCCAAATCCTACACATTTTTTTTTAATTGTTATTATCTTCATGTGTTCATTTTTACATGGTGGTTTTGCTCATCAAAACTCTTAGTAGTACCTATATAAGTGGCAGTTCTCATCTCAAGGAGAGTATAAGACAGATTAAGCTGGAGACAAATCTGACTGACCTTGGTCCAGGAATATAGATTCAGATTGACCCAGATAACATGTTCCAGAAGGGAAAAAATTTCATGAAGTTATTATATATAGGTAGAGAATAAAAAAAGTAAAAAAAATCAAAGCACTTTTCTGATACATCATTGGAAGTGTCTGGTAGGTAGCTTACACCAAAAAGAAATGTCTTTGCTGTAAATCTCATATGCTTTCTGATAGCATTTTATCTTTTGAATAACTGGAAGCTGGTGGTATGTTAGATTTCAAAGGAGATTTTAAAAGTATTATACCTAATAGTTATGAGACTATTAGGTCAGATAGAGGTGAGCAATAAAAAGATAAAGGGACGAAAGTTAGCCTGATGCCATTTGAGCTGACAGTCACCTAATGCCATTAAGCAGAGGTAGGAGATCAGTCTTTTAAGCGTGCTTTATTCTCAGAGAACTGACAATCTGGAAAGATAGAGGATCTACATCCTAAAAGATCAACTTTTCATTACCTTTATGTTTACCAGCTAGGATATTTTATCGGGAATCACAGCAGTGGCACATTCTTCTATTCCCCATTGGTCACTGGTTAACTGGTCAACCTTGTCTCTAAGACTTTTTCTTTATTGCCTCCTTTATGTTACTTTGTCACCACTCTATACATATACTCGGATTTGCCTATGCCCAAAGCCACTCAATTTAATACTAAAGTATTCTACACAACATACCATCTAGACTCTCTAAATGATACTTTAATTCACAAACATATCTTTAGTAGTATATGTGTTCTGAGCTACTTAAACATTTAAATGTAAATTACTTTTAATAATAATGTAACTAACATTCTCTTGTAGAGTAGGTGCTTGATGATTTGTGTGTGTGTTGTGATTGTGTGTGTGTGTGTGTGTGTTTTGTTTGGAATAGACTTCTACCCATATAGTATGAAACTTTGGGAAAACACTATATAGAAAACTTCAGAGTCCCTAGAGAAAAGCAGGGAGAAGTAGAGTATGTCTATTACTTCACTCATAAATCAGATTCCTAGACTTTGAAAAGTTGATTTTCTCCTCCAGACCATTTCTGAAGGCCAAAAACATTGAGAGTGCCTGTGCCAAGTCTTGGCTTGTTATATCTATCTCACTTGTGCTTACTATCTCCCACTTCCACAGCTACGTAGAAACCTTAACACAACTCTTCCAAGATGAAGACATACCAGAAAATGTGTATATATTTTTTGCTCACTGGTACTACCATTGCCTTATAAACATGAGAGCCTGAATCCAGATTCCAGAACACAGGAAAAGCCAGCTTAGCAGCCTACTTATTCACCTACATGTCTGGGACACAGAGAACTGTAATCCTTTGAGCTCATTGGCTGACAGTTTTAGATAAAACCCTGAGCTCTAGGCTTTGTGAGTGATGCTGGTTACAAAGTAAAAATTAATTGAGAATGATAAAAGTCTCCACACAAAAGTGCATACATGTGCACCTGTACACACAAGTGTGCCTGCCCACATGAACACACATATACATCATTTTATTTATAAAATATTTTGTATTTTCATAGCCTTGTGAAAAAGTGTTATTACCTAACTAAATTTAAATAAGCATATCAAAATTAGATTAACATTGGTCATGTTTAGCTATTGTTGCTCTTTGTTGGCATTATTTGGAATCTGAACAGATCTCATAAGAAATAAAGCAGCATTGACAGAATCTATTGTTTGTTTTAACCAATATGTGATGAATAGGAAAATTTTGGACCAGGGATAAGGTAAAATGGGAAGGAGAACATTTTCCTTAAATGTTTGAGAAACAAAAGTTTCCCTGCATAGAACACAGAAAAAAATGTTTACTGCTCTTTAAGCATGCATTTAAATTGGTCTTTTCTTTGAACGGTATAATTGCAAGAGTAATTTCTGAAAAAACTTCACTCGTACTAATTTTGTTTCAGTAAGAAGTGTTCATGATTTTGTTCACTAAAATTTAGGTGGACAAAACTTCATAAGATAATGAGCACTGTGAACATGCAACAACTACTGGCACTACTATTTCTTTAAAATAAACAAAAGCCTGCATTAGATTGGTAGCAGTGAACCCTATAGCCAATGTGATAGGATCCATTTGGCTCTCAGATTTCTCAACCATCTAGAAAGATTGAGAATGTTCTACTTGGTCTCACTATACTGATTAAGAAGAATAGCATAGACATTCCTGAGAGACTTTGTATGCTAATAATATGTTGAGGAAATTATTACACAATTTTGTTAAAGGTTTACTTAAGTATTGATGCTTCTATATTATTAGAAACATAGAACAATGTTGACATGAGGGAGGCTTTCCTGGAGTTTGATGGATACTTCTTTTCTACATTGAACATAGTTTGGGGGATTATGATGACCAAAATGTCAATGTTCACTAAAGCTTCTAACATCAGTGGCTTCCAAGTTATTTGTCCTCTAAACTGGAAGTATAAATTTTGTGGAAAGAGAATGTATCTCAGAAAAGAATTCTACTATGGGAAAATTCATTGTAGAAAGAAAGCAATTAGTGCTTTTATGGGGAGCAGTTTCAAGTGGATTGCTGCTGAGAATCTTTGTCTAAGAATTGATTAGTGGGCAGAGAAAAGGAAAGATGAGCTGGTCAAACATGCTTTCCCAATCACAGATCTCCAGGAGGTATGTATACACCAGCCTCTGTATCCCAGATAGTCTGTACTGGTATTTCAGAGCATACCTTCAAGAGCTAATAAAGTATTTAGTAACATCCACTAGGCACCAATCCTCAGATACTTGTGTTAAAAATGAAGGAAGATACAGATAAGAAACTAGTATATGACCTAGTTTCTCTAAACATGACATTTTTAGCTCCTGTCTAGGACAAAACTATCAACAGAACCAAAAGCCAAACATTGGAATAGCAAGCAAGCAAGAGAATGGGATTATTTTATTTTATTTAAATTTATAATTATTTGATATATTATATAATTTTTACTAAAATAAGTACAAGCAAGAAGATAAAATAAAACTATGTTATTTTATTAATTACAGTATTGTCAATAAGAGGCTTATTGTATAATGTTATTTTTAAACTGTTTAGCATTCATAATGTGCTTAGCAAATATCAAGGCTGAGAAATAGATTTATAATATCAGTATTTAAAAGAAACATAATTAAATGTTCTAGGCAAAAAATACATAAATACTATAATTAAATACAAGTGGGGTTTTGTAGATACAAAGCAACCTATAATACTTTATTAAGTATTACTTTTAAATTTTCACTAGGTGGCAGGCTTAGCTAATGTATTACTACTTAGTTTAAAATAATAAATATTCATTTATATACATAGTAGAAGTGAGTCACATATGTTTTATAGTAAATAAATTTTCAACCATGGAAGTGACTCAAATACAATCAGGTTTTGCAATTTTAATTATTATTCACTCACACTTACACTCTACTTCTTCTTTTATTCCATCTAATGAGTTAGAGAAGGAAGCCATACACATATAGATAAAATTCATGCTTTGTGAAAAAATAACAATTCTCCAAAAGATAGAATTTCTTTTTAAACCTTTGGAAGCTCGGAAATTATTCATTAACTAGTGTCTTGATGTCACTTCATGTAGGAGTAGCCCAGTCTGCCTCAGTTTATTGCCACTTAAGCTAATATACATAGGCTGATAACTATTCATCTCCACTGTACAGAAGGTTAATACTGCTATTATTATTCCATTTACTACATATATGATTTTGAAACTCAAAAATGACACTGGTTTTATTAGTTGGCTGGTCCAAAAATCAACTATTTTTTTTTTCTTTGAGGCTGTATAAACCATCATTATGATATTTGAATGAAAGACAAAGTTGCTGTAAGGAGATTGGGATGCACAAAATGTAGGTTCTCTCTAAACTAAATAGCAGAGCCCCTGTGTCTACTACCAACACTTTATCTCAAGTGCATGAGCCAAGCTTCAAAAAAATGGCTCTTAAAATTTTGTTAGTTAATGATATATAACAAGATAGGGAGTGTTGAGCCCTGAAAGTGATAGATATCGCCATTTCCTAAAAGAAAATCCCCTGAGTATGGAGTTGTAGATAGTGTGAAAACCAAATGCCAAAGAGCTTTAGGGAAGTCTTTACTTCAAAAGACTTAAAATGTCTCATCTTAACTGGATTCCAGATGAAATTTTAAAAATAGTTTTTGATTTTAAACATGTAAAGCTTGAAGAGAACAGCAAACAAGAAAACAGGGGCATCTTAGGAAGAAAGGCTAAGGAAAGGAAAACAAAAAAAAACTAACAAAAGAATAAACCCTCAATAAGACATAGCAATGGCATGGCTCAGCAAAAAGGCGGATTTGTCATGTAAGTGGCATGCTGCCCTGTCCTGTCGTGTGTGTGTGTGTGTGTGTGTGTGTGTGTGTGTGTGTGTGTGTGCATGCACAATAACAAATTTTTAAAAATTAAATTCCTTCGAAATACTATTTTCTGCCCCTTGGCTAAATGTTTCACAAACCCTTTTTATAAGACATTCAAAACAATGACATATTACACAAATAAAATGACTATGTTTTGTGTTAAACCTCATAAGAGGGAATTATAATCAGGTTGTTTACTAGTACTTTTACTTCTTCCTTGTTACATGTTACTTAGACAAAGAGGTAAAATTTATCAACAAAACTAAAGTGAAAGTGTAATACTGCCTACATTTCTCCTGTTTATAAAGTATGAATGATGTCAAGGTTCCCCAAAGCCCATCTAGGTAAAGAAGAAGATGTATAACTTTCACATAGAACTGTAGAGGAGACTGTTCTGAAGAATAGTTTCATATGTGGACTTGAAAATGCTTTGATAAAAGATGTGAGAGGAAGTCATCATGAACCATTGACCCATCTGGGAAGTGATCCTATATGCTGAAGTGTTAGTTTGCCACCATTACCTGGTAGGTGGGAGAGATGTTTCAGCATCAGCATCAGGAAACTAGACCCCAGGAAATGTAAAAACCCTTCTTTGCACTGTAGCCCAGGGATAGGATTCCTCTTTTAAAGCAAACAAATCCCTTTGTAATGTGCTGTTAAGAAATAAACTGAAGAAGCAGAAGTACCCTCTGAATTGTAGTTAATAAGAAATTAAGTTGATTTAGTTTTTAGGCCCAAACAAATGAATCTTGTCTCATATTTATCAGTCAGTGTTCATCCTTGAGTTCATGGATGAATTTAAACTACTATTGGTATTTCAAGTGATACTAGTTTAATTTAACTTAAAGTCACTTTTTGGGAGAGAAAGAACAGTACCATAGAAAACTAGTATTACAGAATCCCAAAGTATTAGGATCAGAAAAACTATAAGTGATGCATGAAGATCAGTTCAACCATAACAGCAACCAAAACCAAAACTTTAGTCATTTATTACACCATCATGGTGCCTTGTGAGGTTTCAACTTTTCTATGAGGGTGAAAAATCAAGTGTGTGTGAGTGGACATGTGAAATTTTCATTGTACAAAAGGGACATATGCAAAGTAGGTAGTGTAAAAACATGCAGCTCATTTTTTAACATTTTAATTAATACTTTAACCTTGACTCCTATTTGTTGGTGAAATTTACCTATATTACAGTATTTTCTTATCTCAGAAGCTCATTCTACCAAGATTGATGTTTAGAAAGAGTATGTTATTAGGCTAGAAAGCCATAACTTTGGAAAGCTCATAAAACAGACAAGAAGAGCATCATGTAAATTTTTTAGCAATCTAAATAGTTGTATATTTTATTTTAATATCACCCACAGAGTAATCTTAATAACTTTTAAGTCAACTTTATGAGTTTCTGTTCCATGTTATTTCATAATTATTGAGATAAAATGTCTAATAAAAGGAAAATTGCTGAATTTATTTCTTCTTAGAATACTAATATGTTGTTTAAAATATTACAAAAAGAGTGTTTCATTTATCTTGTATTCTACAATCATTTTATGTGGCAGTGCCTGAAGTTGTAATTGGCTGTAGTTTTATGCTCAAGGATAAGAATTACTCATTCATAAATGAGTTATAAAAACATGCCATATTGGATTATTAATGTGATGCAATTTTTCTTTAATTTAGGTTGTTTTCCAGTCTCAGTATTATCACTGAGCTTACTCACCCAGCAAATATGAGATTCATGCAATTCAGAGCCAAGGACTGTTACTCTCTTGCACTTTCAAAACTCGAAAAGGTAAGACCAATATTAAGAAAAGTTGTTCATTTGAGTCAAAAGTATCATGGAAGATATATATACCTTAAAGGAATAATTGGTTTGGTAATTTTTAGCTTCAGTCATAATTCTGGCAAAGCTTGAGATAAAGCCAGGTTTGCTGCTGACCTGAGAAATGGAGACTACCTCATCAATAAATCTGTGGTAGAATACTAGAATATGAAAAGCAGAAGCAAAATGTAATAAGGATTGGAAATTTGATTTAAGTTTCAAATAAGTAACCTAATAAGAACTACATTATTAGGATCCTAAAAAAGATTTATAATTTCACAGTCATGTTCTGTAGATGTTAAGATTTGATTTCTATTCTCAGGGATTATTTCAGTTCAGTGTAGTGGTCCATAGCTTCTCCAATCTTGGGTGATAATAGGCATGTTGGCAATGTCTCAGAGGGGTGGCTTTATGACTCAGTAATACATATCAGACTGTAGTTGTCTACTCAAGAGATTTGCAAATATCTAGTCAGAAGATGCTTCATAGTTCTACAGATGTCAATAGCAAAGATCAATTTTTCAACTCATTCTCATATGTGATTAGCTTACTCAAGTGCAGACATATTGCATAATGGACATGCTAACAGAAGCTTCTGGAGTTTTGCTAATCAGCAAATGTGATAATGCAAATACATCAAAAAAATTACTTGTGTGTTTTTAGGGCAAGTACAAGCACAGTAGAATAGAATCAAATGGAATATCTGGCCTCAATGATGAGTTTCACTGTTATGACAGACACTGCTTGAACTTCTGAAAGTTGTGGTGCTGAAGTGCTTTTGGTATTGTCTGTATTTTAATTTCTAGAGTTAAACCATATGCTATGTTAGTCTACTTTTATTATGCTATTTTTTGGTTGAGGGAAATCATTGGTATTCTCTATTTACTGATGTAGAAGATGTGCTTGGTAGTTTAAGTAAGTCTTTCAAGATTATGCAGCTCTCAAATCAATGTTATATGGGAAACAGAGCCATGAGTATTCAGAGCAAAAAACTTCCGAGATGTCACATGACTTTAACACTTTTAAAGACTTTTAGTGATGGATAATTGGGCTCTGTTTTTATAACTAAATCCAATAAGTAGGAGTCTGAGTGGTGATGACAGGTACTTTTAGCACTGTCCTAACAAGTGAGGTGGGGTGCCATATTAATGAAAAGCCTAGACTCTGGAGTCAGAAGCCATCTCTCCACATTTCCCAGTAATGGAACCTGCATTAATTATTTCCTTGTTTCTAGTCTTGAAATACTATCTGTGAAGTGGTGCTAAGAAGTAAATAATGTCATATGAAGATTATGCTTCATAATAAAGGCAAAACAGCTCAATGTTTAATTTAATAACTTTAAATTATGCTAAAGAGACAAATTATATTTGTTTGTATTATCTCAAATCATGATCCCAATCTCTATAATTACCTGTAAAATCATTTGATGCAGAAATGTCAGTTGTTGATGAAATTTTTATTACTTATGAATGATTTAACCTGTGTAAATTCAATGTTTCTTATAGTAAGAAAACAAAATGAAGATTTATCTTTGTTATGAATGTAATTAAAAATCAAATCTATTGATGTCTTAGAAATCCTTTCTCGTATTATAGAAACTTTATTTGGATATCCATAGCAAAAGCAAGCATGCCTTATTACATGATGCACTAAGAAAAATATAAATGCTATGTCACTTATCTATTTAACATTTTCATAAACTATAACATACATTTTAATGTAGACAAACCAATTATCTATCTGTTCAAATGTATGAAAATAATTTTTTATATATTTGTAAAAAAAAGAAGTTATGTTACTGAGCAAAGTTACTCTGCTTAACACCCATGAAAATTCATTCTGTGAAATCCCATTTGGCTATAAGGAAGATATGTTGTAAGATTGTCCAGGAGAGTCGTCAAATGGCAAAAACTGGTTAGGGTATAATTTGAAGAAAGTGGAAAATCTGCCTGTTGATTAGATAACAGAAAGTGAGAATCCTGGAATCTTTTCTGAAATATAAAAGATCTTTCTGGTGAAGTAGCACTTTCCAAATGTTAAATGTTGATCTTGTGTTCATACAAGAAGGGGAAATTGGAGTCCCTTACTTGAGTTCTTACTCTTGTTATCAAAAATCTTAAGTAGACTCCAATGAAGCTCAATGACAATAAATGATGTTTTTAATGATATTAAAAGATGTTAATAAATAATAAGCTGCATTCCAGGATGTCAAGGAGAAAATGAAAATATATACTACTAGTCCAGACAGTAAGAAGAGCAATTAATAAATGGGACTTCTGTAAATTGAGAAGCTTCTGTAGGCAAAAGACACAGTCAATAAGACAAAATGACAGCCTACAGAATGGGGAAAGGTCTTCACTAACCCACATCTGACAGAAGACTGATCTCTAAAGTATATAGAAAACTCAAGAAATTAGAGGTCCAATCCCCCCACAAATAATCCAATTAAAAAATGGGGTTCAGAGCAAAAAAGGGAATTCTCAACAGAAGAATTACAAATGGCTGAAATACACTTAAAGAATTGTTCAATATCCTTAGCCATTAGAGAAATGCAAATCAAAATAACACTGAGATACCATCTTATACCTGTCAGAATGGCTAAGATCAAAAACACAGATGAAAGCCTATGCTGGAGGTAATGTGGAGCAAAGGAAACACTCTTTTATTGCTGGTGAAAGTGTAAACTTGTATAGTCACCTTGGAAAGCAGTATGTTAGTTCCTCAGAAAACTAGGTATCAATCTCCCCAATGATCCAGCAATACCACTATTGGGCATATACCCAAAGAATGCATATTCTTACCCTAAGGGCATTAGCTCAGCTATGTTCAAAGAAGCATTATTTGTAATAACCAGAACTTGGAAACAACCTAGAAGTTCCTCAACTGAAGAATGGATTTAAAAAATGTGGTAAATTTAACACAATGGAGCAATAAAAAATAGCATCCTAAAATTTGCATGCAAATGGACAGTTTTGATGAGTATCATTCTGAGTAAAGTAACACAGGCCCAGAAAGATAGACATGGTATATACTCACTCATAGTAGATTTTAGACATAAAGCAAAGAATATCCAGGCTACAAACCACAACCACTGAATAGCTAGGTAACAGAAGGACCTTAAGAGAGACATTCAGGGATCCCCCTGTGAAGAGGAAATAGTAAAAGTCTTATGAGTAAATTGAGATCATAGATCATAGTGGAAAGAGAGCAAGAGGGGGTAGGAACAAAGGATGAGAGAAGGTGATTGGCTAGTGAGAGGAGCAACAGAAAGAAAGAAAAAAGAAATCTTGGTAGAGAGAGCCACTGTGGGGTTAGAAAGAAACTAGGTGCTAAGGAAACTCCAAAAACTCACATGATGTCCCTGGCTAGGACTCCAAGCAATAGTAGATTATTGCTTACCTAACAGGACTTACCCTATAATCAAATTAATGGCCACCTTAATTGTCATTATAGAACCTTCATCCAGCAATGGAGAGAGGCGGAAGCAGAGATCCATAGCTAAGCACCAGGTTGAGCTCCCAGTCCATCTGAAGAAAGGGTGGGGGAGAGAAAGAGATGAGCAAAGGGATCAGGAACATAAGGAGGGAATCCAAAGAGACAGATGACCAGAGCTATCAGGAGCTCACTGATTCAGAAAAAATGCTGAGGAAACTTCAGGGCACCTCTGCTTTTCTAGGAATAAGTAGACATGTTCTGATTATCTGAATGTAAAAGGAAACCTATGGAATGAGTCTTTTTTACTTGAAATTCTATTCTATCTTAGGTACTAGTAGCAAACAAGTGTGTGTGTATGTGTGTTTGTATGTGTGTATACATAAGCACACGTGTTGCCAATGTGCTTTACTGCACATCTGCAGCACAGAAGGCAGTATGTCTGGTCCATTTTTTCCTTCCTCTTCCTGTGTGAATTCCAGGACTCTGACTGAAGTTGTCAGGCTTCTGTAGCAAGCACTTTTTCTACTAAGCCATTGTACTGATCATAAACTAAGAGCATTATTGAGCACTCTCAGGAGAATTTACCTGGCTTAATTCTATGGTTTTCCTTAAAAGAAAAGTGCAAGAGAAGCAAGAGAGTTCCTGTTTCTGATACTGTTAGGAAATGCAAATGTAATAGGATGTGTCCTGATCCCGTTGTCACAGCAACTGCTTCAGGTTCAAAATGAAAAAGCTGAAAGCAGAAGAGCATCATTGATTCACAGCAACTTCCAAGTGCAACTTTGAGGATTTATCTAAAAAAAATGCCTTGATAATCTCTGATTATGCCCACAGTTGCTCAGCCTCGTCCATTCCCCTGTAGTCTCAAAGTGGTAGTAGATATTAGTGGAGGTTGGGGCACTGAGCCTCATAACAGAAGCTTCCGCAGGTGTTACCATTTAAGTCAACCAGCTTGTCTGTAGTGTGTCATTCTGCCTGAAACTTTGGGGTTATTATCCCTTCACTAAGTAATAATAATGAGAAATGAATAGTGTAGTTTATTAAAACGTTTTTGATCCTTGTCCCTGTCATCTGTCTTTAAGCTTTAAAATATTGTAGGATTTCTTGTATATTAGAAGAATGTTTTATTATTCATATCCATTACCCCTGACAGATTTAGACTCATGGAAGAGCTTCAGGTTGGGGATATTCACCAGTAAAAATTAATCATATGATTAGAAGTTTGTGACTTTCATCCTTGTAGGCCTTACCACCTGCAGGAGGCAGAGGAATTAAAGACTACAATATCAATTACCTGATCAACTATTTAGTTCATCATACTTATGCAAAGAAGGTCTTGTATTATTTCTGGCAAATGAGGTTTCCTCCCAGATGAACACATTGATGCACAAAAGGTTCTGAGCTCAGAGTTCCACCCAGACCTGTGCTTTCCCTATAGGCTGCTTTTTTGCATCCTCTGTGGTGAAATAGTATTTCTATATGAGCTTTTATGTGCTCTTTCAGTGGATTCACAGTATTACTAGCTTGGAGAAACTATGAGAGTTCTTGAGTTATATCTAGACAGACAGAAAAGACTTTGGCTTGAAGTCACCTGGGACATGTGGTTTATGTGATAAAGTGAGAAGCCATGTGAAATAGGAGCCCTATAGCATGAATGTTTTCTGCACTAAGTGCAACAATTTAAGAGACTGCTACAGCATCCATATGATAGCAGGGATTGATACAATGAAAACAGTTACTTGCAACATTATTAGTCACTGGAGATCCCAAACAGGGACTTAACTAATAAACAGAAGTGAATTGTGTAGGAGCAATAGGGAAAAATGTTAAAATTTTGTTTCACATATGTTCATTTTGTAAAATCAACAAAAATAATTTTGTGAATCATCTTTAATCAAATTTGAATTAAATTAAATTAAACCTAAATTAATTGAATTAAATGGAATGAATGTTTATTTGGCAACCAGTGTGTGTGCACAAAATGCCTTGCCAAATATCAGCAGTTTTAAAACTTAACAAAATCTTAGAAATTATAATTTGATGGGTAACACAGATAAAATGCATAAAATAACATTGTTTAACTTTTTATTTTCTGTACAACTATCTTGAGTTATTAAATTAGTCATTAAGAAATTCAGATACTATAATTGCTAAATTAAATTGTGATACTAAATGTCAATACTGAGTTTGATCAATTAGTAAAGATTTATATACTATTTTTACAAATATTATTTATTCTATTCTCATATAATTGTTTTCAAATGAATTTGAAGAAATACAGCTTTAATTTCTTTATAAAAGGTGATAAATATAGTTTATATAAATAATATTTTTAATATGTGAATAAAGTTTTAAAACAACAGCTTTTGGATCCTTACATTGAGCCACTAAGTAGGCCATGAGTAGCCCTAGAGATTCAATGTCCATAGTATAGATACTTGGTCTGGAACATTCCATAGTTACTATGTATTATTTTTGAAGATCAATACATATGTCTACATACTAAAGCTACTAATATTGAGATTTCCAATGCAGTAAAATGATGGCTTTTTATAACAAGTAGTTGAGTAACATAACTGAAAATTAAAATACATATCAAATGTTAATTAAATATAATGACTATTTTAAGAAGTGTTAATTAACTATTAACATAGAGATGCATAGGTATATGATAGAAAAAAAGAAAGAAAAAGAAAGGTAGATTAATAAAGTTATTTAAAAAAGAAAATCTCTGTGCATCATAAAACAGTCCAACATAGAATGACAAATATCTTTGAAATATTTTAATTTAAAAATACATGTATATGATGTACTATATATATATAAGTAGAGATATTAGACAAGGTATTTTAAAAAACTAATATCCTTCTATTTCTCCTCTAGTTTCACTAACGCATTTTTTATTATTTTATTCTTTTACTATCTTGCAAAACACAAATTAGTTTTTCATCTAAAGACAAAAGACCTTCAGTTCTACGATTTAAGAGGCAGAATAGTAAGATAGAAATGCTTCACATCAAAACTTATATAGATGAAAAGAGACTTCAAAAGTCCCTGGAAGCAGGGGATGGAGAAATGTCTAAGCACCTAAGATCAATTGCTGCTCTTGCAAAAGATCTGTGTTCAGTTTCTAGGGCCAGGATTGTGACTTCCAAATGTCTCTAACTTTGGTTCCAGATGATCGGATACCATTGTCTGGTTTCTGTGGGCAGCAAGCATACACATAGTGCACATACATATGTATAACAACTATTCATAGTAATGAAGTAAAACTAAAATGTATATCTTAAAAATATATGTAATAGGAACAAAAGTAATTTGAAACCAGCAGAGCAGTAGGAAGTACATAGAGAAAATGAACGCACCTGTGTGTCCTAAATGATTTTTCTCCATATCTTTCATGCAGAAGTTAGTTGAAAACTTCTTTTCATAAGGTACTATGCTTATGAAGCGTATAAATTTGTTATTTAAAAAAATATGTTTATATTATTAGTGAAGCTAACTAGATTCATGTTCAGAAAATATTTCAAATATTGAGTCCATCAGTTTGTTAATAAATTTTTCTTTTACATATAAACATATTTTACTTTACAGTTATTAAACCTCTGTCCAAATTATTTTAAGTCATATAATGAGGACCTAGAATGGTAGGTTCTTTATCCTCCAATAATTCAGATATTAGCTATTATCTGTAGGCCTGTTGGGATGGCATAGTGAGATAAGTCACTTGCTGTGTGCTCCCGATTACCAGAATTTGATTTCAAAAAACAAAGTAAAGGTAGAAAGCAGAAACCAATTCTGAAAAGTTACTTTCTGACTTCCACTTGCACTGTGGTACAATTAGGTACACAGTCACCACCCCATTACATTAATTCTGCATTAATGAATACTATATTTGATTCTATGGCATTGCTTGCTTACTTAAAGCTTATCAACTTACAAAATGCTAATATATTTTACTATTTCATTTGCAAAATAGTTATAAAATGATTAATTATAAGATTATCTCTTGCTTTTCCTTTCACTCTTTTTTTAATCAAAACCTTATATTTACTTATACTTATGTTATAACTAAAATGATTGGAATTATTACCTTAATTCTTATGGCAATGTTATTTTCTTTGCAGTCCCTGTTTCTCCTGGTGAGAATTATAAAATTTCTCTTTAGAAAATTATACTATTCTTATTCATCATCTCTTCTCTGTGATGCAACTGCATCTTTCAAAATGTTTTGTTTTCAGGCTTAATGATATTTTAAAATTGCAATTCTTTTATTAATTGCAACTTTTGAACAGCAGTACATGGTGTGTGGGTATATTTGCAATTTTATTTAAAAATAAATTTATTTATAAAGCTGTACAACAATGAATGAAATAAAACTGGATGCTATTATTCTATATAATAAAGATAAATGAAACAATGTATTCCTGCCTGCTCTCCAGGCAAACTTCTCTTTAAGACTTTATGTTTCTGTTACTCCACATATGACACAATTCCCATTCTCCTTAATCTGCTAATACATGCTTACATCATATGATAATGCTACTCTGTTTCTCTGGCAAAACTATAAATTCCTGCAGGTTTGGACCCCCATCCATCATCAGTGCATACTAGAGATCCATTTTAGTTCAAATACACAATAGTTGTCTGCTAAGTATTTCTTAGTTTTGCTAGGAAATGTTATCCCAAGCCATGAAGCAGGTACTCCATTATAAGTGTTTTTCTTTTCATATTTTAACATATACTCTTTAAATATATGTTTCTTTTTTAAGTAAGTTTTGTGGTATAATTTCTACTTATACAAGTCATGTGTATCACAGTGAGCTTTTAATTATCCTAAATAATTTAGTGTTTTGTCTTGTGAAGTGGAAAATTGGAAGTCTTGGGTTTGGGCAGGTCTCATTAATTTCTACTGTGAATCACATACAGGAAAAGATAAACCTAGAAGAGATCAAATACTTGTTGTCCTGACCAGTTGGTGACCTATAATGTCACACTGTTACCTAAATAGGCAACAGATTTTATGTTAAGTATTAAAAACCAAGTAAGCTTTGATGAATTCATGTAGTGTAAATGGAACTTCTCTATATCTTATACTTCTATTAATTCCCTCAAACTTACATATATACATATATATATATATGTTATGCTCATAGTTGTGACCCTAGGGAGACCATCAGAGACAAGGATGTAGCAGAATGCAATAGCAAGGTTTATTGAATATAGACAAGCTTGCTCGTAAATCACTCCAGATGTCGGTTACACTGGAATCATACAGGAGGGTTGATTAGGGCCCCCCCCGTGGGGGAGGGGAGCCCGAGGCTGTGAATTGAGTTCAGCTGAGGATAATGGTACAAGTCATTAGCTAATTGGCTCATACTAGGGGCTTTCCAGAAACTAGGGTGGGGTTGCCTGGTCAGGCTTTTGATTCATTAGTACCAAGGTGAAAATCATTTTTATTATTATTTCTTCCTGGCATGCTTGGGCTAGTTTTGTGCAGGGTCCCCTAGCTTATCCTTGGGGTATGGCCAAGCTGTCCTGGCTCTGTGCCCTGGAATGTCTCCTATAGAGGGGGGAGCCAACCATCAACCCTGGAACATGCAGCTGGCCCATGAATGATGGTGTTGTATTTTGACTAGAGCATTTGGTGGTCAGATAGCGGGGCCAGGGTGCTATGGATTCTGCAGTTGGAACTTAGGTCATGCTGCCCCTCTGTGAACAGCAGTTTCTAGCAATAGTCTCTGCGAACTGGGTGAGGGACTCTTTCTCAGGGTTCTATCTGCTTTAGTTCTGTATAGTTCTCTAAAATGGAAGACTCCTTTTAGTCCTGGACCCCACCTGGATCATCCAGGTGTCTAGCTCATTCTCTCCTAGAACTGGGCAAGCTCCAGCCAGGAATGTGGAACTGAACTCTGTTTTATCTCTATGACTACTAGAATACAAAATGGCATTTCTTGAGCTAAGTTTACTCTCTTCATATATATATATATAATTGATTTTGTCAACTAATTTTACTTTTTGGATGCAATGCAATAACAGCAATAAAAAATAGTTTACTGAATTAATGTGCTTTATGTGTAGCTAACAAAGTGGTTGTATTATATTGTCTCATCAGGACTGAATCAGTTGAGGCTTTACTTGCTGATGTGTTTTTCTTTTTCTTTTTACAGAATAAAGTCTCATTTTTTTATCCATGTAGCCCCTTGTTCAAACTCCCTTCTACATCCCGAGCCCTCCTGGTCACTCTCTCTTCTGATATGTTTAAAGCCAGTAGGCCAAAAGACTGCTCCAGAGTCTTTGATTCATTATCTCTTAAAAGAGTTGGTAGCACAAAACTTACAAATGATAAATACCAAACTATTTACATTTGACAGAATAGCGTTCTTATGAAGACTTTTCAGCTTTAGGGAACATCTGAGGTATTGTAAGCATCTGAGGTATTGTAGACAATATGAAGAGCTCAAGGGAGACTGTGGAAAGCAATGTGTTTTGTAAGAGGAGAGTACTCTCCGTAGTGTGTTGGATCCCATATACAAGAAATGAATTTCCAGGATTTAACCAGATGACTACTTGACTGCTCAGGAGCTCTCACTGAGAAGTCCTAGTCAGATATCCTAGATGGATAGGTGGAGGCAGACACTGTCTGCCCAAACTCTGGCTTTGAGTTTTCTACATGGAAAAATAAAGGAGCTGTGGCATGTCAAAGGACATGGAGAAAGCGACTCCATTAGAGTATGTATCATTTTGTACAATTGATAGTATAATTATGCACTTAAGAGAGCACTGTGGAGTAAATGAAAAGTATTTTGAGAATTTCAATTATTCAGACAAGAGATAATGAAGGCATGGCAGGGTGATTATAATGATTAAAAGAGAATTCTGAGAAAGAAATTACTTTAGTCAAGTAGATGTGCTATTCATTTATTTTAAAGCATGTCAGTATTGTAGTATGTAATATATAGATGTAGTATATATTATATATCTATATGAATGAAGATATATACATACTTGAATATGTATATTTATAATTATACACAAACATATATATATATATATATATATATATATATATATATATATACCTATGCTTGAATTGTGGACATTGATACAAGCACATGTATGAATGGAGGTCAGTTCTCTTCCTATACCATTTTGATTTCAGGGATTAGATTTAAGTTCTCAGCATTCATGACAAGTGCATTTATGTGCTGAGCCTTTTCTCCAACCAAAGAAAGCACACTGCTAAAAAATCAAAAACAAGAAGGGGGAGGGGCTTGTATGAAGACAGAGGGTAGCCAAAAAAAATTCTTGAAGTTCATAAAAGTGACTTAAAGGAGACAAATTAGAGAAATGAATGAGGAAGAATCAGGTAGAGTGAGATAATGGTGTGGAAGATCAGGCCAATTGTTACAGTTTGAAAGTTTTGGGGCAAACACTTCCAGAAAAGTTGCCCAGGTCGATGATAAGAAGATCTCCTAGTGTTAGGGAAGCTGTTGCCAGGCCTAGAGCGGAAATGAAGGCATGTCAGAGAATTGTATTTAAGAGAGGAGGCAGAGCCAATAATTTGTTCCAATGATCTTTGTTTTTCCTCCCACACTGTTCTGTTACATCCAAGAATTTCTCATCTCATTCCATATGGTATTGGGTGGACACAGAGCAAACAAAATATCTGCCAGGATTAAATTTCTTGTTCCAAGAAAGACATGTGTACATAATCTCAGTCCAATAGAGAGATGGGTGTGAGCAAATGCATTAAGTCACCTTAGATCTTTAAATAAGAAGTTTATTGTCAGTATCTTTTAAGTGCTTTAGCTCAATGCTTATCAAGAAATTAAAAGGTCATCAATGATGCTTCATTTCAATACTGAATTCTGTTAGGAAGGAAATATTTCCTTTTCAGTGTAGGGTAGAACTGAAGGTCTTATGCCAATGATTGGCAAGTAGTCTACTTCTGAGTTATATTCCCATTTCAGAGATATGATGGTATTTGTGATTTCCTTGTTTGATTTTTATATATTTTAATGAAAGTAGTATTATTATTTTTCTTCCTCCAAACCCTTCCAGATTACCTTCTATGTTCCTCTCAATGGCCCCTCCCATAACTGAAATTGGTATTCCTTTTTCTTTTATTATTGTTGATACATACATATATATATTATATATATATATGCAAAACTATATAAATACAACTTGCAGAGTCCAACTTTGTTGTATTTATATGGTTTTACAGCTGACAACTCTGTATTTGGAAAATAAAGAAAAGCTAATTCTCTCTCTTTCAACAGTCATTACTAACCTCTGCTCTTTGTCTCGGGGTGGGGTCTCATCAACATTTTCCCCTCCCACATCAACATGTTTATCAGTATTACCACTGATCTGGGTCTTGGTTATGCAACAATTTCTAAGAGTGACAGTTTCCCTGCAGACTTCCTGCTATTCTGTCTCTTACAATCTTTCCTCCAGCCCTTTTGTAATGTTTCCAGAGCCACAGATGTGGGAGCTGCGATGTGGATTTTTCTGTTGGTTATGGGATCATCAATATCTACTGATCTCTACATTGTGGGTTTCTGTGATGATATTCATTTGTGGTAGCAGGGTGGTAGTTTATCAGTCAAGAATGGCTTTCAGAAAAAAACAGGTTTTGACGGCATAGATCAGCACCTAAGCCACAGAAAAGATGCCTCATGTACCATAGTTATGGTTTTTAAAGGAATGCAATATATATTTGTATTAGAAGCAATTGTAGAAAAAGCTAGTATGTCGTAAAATACAAAACAAGCAAACTAAAGAAAAGGAACATTGTAAAGTAGAAATAAACAGTACAGCCCTTCGTATCTCCAGACCTTCATTAAGTAACTTCAGAAACAGAAGAGAGACATAGACTATCCCTCAACTTCCTTTAGATTTCTTGCATGGAGTTTGTGAAAATTAAAAATGTTCATATTTTAGTAAAATTTTGATGTAGGCATCAACTTAACATAAAACAATTTATTTACTGAAATAATTCCATTGCACATCTGTAGGCCATGTGCTGTTTCCAACATGATTATGAACATGATTATAAGGAAGCAAATACATGATGTGTACCATCATGGGGCATGGTCTACTGGAGACATGTGATCAATAAGCAACTTTCAGAAAAAGAAGTAAGGAATTATAGATTTGAGCTGCATAATGCAAAGAGTTGAAGGTCATTTGCAAGAGTAACTAGGGAAGCCCTGCTTGAAAATGACAGAAAGGCCTTTGTGGGGAAGAGTTTTGTTAAAACACAACCGAACCAGTGCAGTTAAACTATGAGAAATAACATTATAGAAGAGGTTATAAATTATGTAAGGCCAAATACAATTTAACATACTAAAAAAACTAATGATGACAGAATATTTTTCTAAGTGGTTACTGTAAGTAAGGTATTTTATATATTTTATTTATTGCAATCACAATGAGATAAGAATTCCAATAAAACCTCATCTTAATTGTAAGGAAACATGGACAGGAATATTAAGTACAATCTTCAATAGTCATATAATAACTAAGGAGCATCATTTGGCCCAAACCCTGATATATATTTCTGTCCATCACCATGCCATTATACACTGCCTGTTCATCATTTTTATCAAATGGGAATCTCATTGATATAAAAATTTGGGAAAGCATTTTTTAAATAATGTGATTAAACTGAAGAATTGAAGGTGGTATTTTTAGGTATTACCTATTTATTTGATAAAACTAGATGATATTCTTTGGGCTTAGATAAGTATCTCTGTCAGAAAATAGTCCAACAAGATTAACCTGTGTGAAGAAATCCCAATATACCTCAGTGCATCTACACTGACCCACTAAGCTGGTAGGAAGTTTAAGTTGGTTTGACAACACATTCTAAAGATTAAACCATTTCCGATTCTGTGAATAAGGGACTTTTTCTTATTCACAGAATTTCTGCTTCTGTACTCTCCAGGCAGCTCTAGAAAAGTCTAATTATAGGGTAAATGGACTCAATACATAAACAGCCGCTGAGCTGCCAGGAAGAAGGGGTTAATTGGCAGTGTATGGGGGATGTCTTGTGCTAGCAAAAACTTGAGTTTGGAAAATGCTGACTTGAGATTGAGCTTGTGTTAGAGCCTTATACTTTAGGAGAAATTAAAACCCTGTACTAGTCATATATTTTGAAAAATGGGTAGATTGGATTTAAAGATAGATATAAAAGTGAGTATGAGTTTTGATTAGAAATTCAAGTGGGAAAGGCTAAAGACCCAAGGTCAGTTGTATACCGACACAGTGAAGAAGCAGGAGGAAATCTGAATTGGGGTCAGTTCTTTATCCACATACCTGCTGATGGACATCTCAGAATATTTCTGCTTTCATTGTGAACGGTGAAGCTGTGAATGTGGAGGTGCAAATATCTCTCTGGTATGTCACTTAGAGTTATTGGGTTGAGACATGGTACAAAAGAACCTTAATGGAGTTGTATTTTCACTGTTTGAGAAACTACCATACTGATTTTCATAGTAAAATGGTTCTCAATCTTCCGAATGCTGTGACCTTTTAATACAGTTATTCATATTGTGATGATGCCCAGCCATTTTCTTTTTGGTACTTCTTAAGTGACATTTTGCTATTGCTATGAAGTGTAATGTAAATATCTGATATTTAGGACACCTGAATTGCAACCCCAAAGGGGTCATGACCCACAGCTTGAGAACAATTGCCACAATGGTTGCAATAGTTTAAATTCTTGAGAAACAGGTTCCTTCCTGGACATCTTTGTATCTGTTTTGTGATCATGACCATTTAGAATACCGCTCAATTCACTTTAAAAAAGAGAAAATGGGGGGTCTTTCTCTTGGAGATCCCTGCAATTTGCTGCATTTAAATTGTCATCCTCAGTTTCTTCAAGAAAAGGATTTTTTTATTCACATTGCTGTATCTGTCTGCCCTCATAAAGTTTACAGCAAAGAAATAGTGCTTTTGAAGTTAATGAGTGGCAAGCACTAGGTTAACTTGGGTCTTATGGTGCCTCTTTCCATTGTCGATACATGTAATATTTGCTTTTCATTTCTGTCCTTAGTAAGAAGATAATAGAGGTATGTTTTGTTTTGAGGCAATGTGTTCAGTAAAACAAGATGGTCTCAAGGTTTTCCCCCTCCTGCTTTAGTCTCCCAAGTCTGTACTATGACATTGAATAACGATAGAGTTATGCTCAAATTACTGTGCATCATAGTTTACATGCATACTTACATGTGCATAAGCTTACTTTTGGAAATGTAAAGTAGCTTCTCTGTAAGTATGTGTGTGAGACAGATCCTGAGGATCAGAAGAAGAAGAAAAGCTAAAATGATTGGGTGTGATACCTTATTACTTTGATCTGCTATTCTAATGTACCATAGACTGAAAAGCTTACACGTGTCTGCTTCTCTTAGTTGTGGAGTATGAGGAGTCTCTGGGTTAGGGTTAGGTTGCTTACTGTTGATAGGAATGGTAAAGGTACATATTTTTGTTCAAAACTGACACATGATAGAAGGGCTTTTATTTGTAGGGCATTGGTCTTTTTTGTAAGAACTCTTCTTGTAATATGAAATTCATTTCTCAGGACCCAAGCCTGTAATGTCATAACCTTGACAATTAGGATTTATGAAAATCTAAGTATCATGATAAAATTTGTAACTTCAGCCACTGTTTATATTGAAATTTACTATTTTTTATTTGTTTAATTATGTTGTCTATTGTAACAAGAATAAATGTTTACACATGAAGATGCTAATATTCTGGATCATGTTGTGTTGTAATGGACTCAGAAAGATTGTTTGTGAAATTAAAAAGATTCAAAATTTCATTTTTAAGCACACATGTATATATACTCACAAGAATGTATACAGAAATCAATTTGAAAAGGACATGGGGCATATTTATTATTAATAGTTGAATATCTTTTTCATACTTGCAAAGAAGATTTTCACACAGCAGTGCATAAAGTCTAGATGCTCACTGTTTCTCCCTTTGATTCTGAACAGAAAGAACGAGAACGAGGTTCCAACCTTGCCTTTATGTTTCGGCTGCCTTTCGCTGCAGGGCGTGTGTTTAGCATCAGCATGCTGGACACACTTCTATATCAGGTATGTGACTTCTCTTCTTCCTTCAAGATGATTATTTTATATTTCGCTTAGGTTTTAAGTAAATAAGTGGTAGTGGTATTTTAAACTTTTAACATAAAAGTTGGGTTGAAACAGCTTAGTATGTTTCCATGTCAATCACATGAATGCTGATATGAACCATTTTATTCAAAAATATTTTAAAAATATGATCTGACATCAAGTGCTCAGATCTGAAAACATGCTTACAAATAATATTATACAGATAGAGCAGGTTGTATTTAGGAATGTATATTTATACACACACACACACACACACACATATATATAATGCATATAACAAGCATAAATTTAAAAGAAAGAAGAGGGTATATGGGAAGGTTTGAAGGGAGAAAAGTGAAGTAATAGTGTAGTTTTATCACAATCTCAAAAATAAAAGAAGATATTTTAAAAAGATTTGTATAGAAGTTAAAATACAAATATGTGTTTATACTTGCGTGTGCTTGTGTGTGAGCACACGCGCGCGCGCGCGCGCACACACACACACACACACACACACACACACACACACACACACAGGTGCGAGCACTGTAATAGCCCAAAGACGGGAGTTTCTTCCCCAGAACTGAGAATGGAAACAGTCAACTACCAATGTCTCTGGCTGTTTGTCTGGCTCTGTGTGCCTGAATCTCTCTCTTCCTCCCTCTCTTGCTCCTTGCTCTCAATAATAACAATGACAAAAAAATAAAAGTCTATGAAAATTACTTCTTGGTGTTCCTGGATATCAGTTTTCTGTCAAATGTATTAATGTACCTTTTTTTTTATTATTCCAAGCATGCCTCTGAAAGAAAAATAACAAAAATCCAACAGTAGCTTTCTTAAAGTACCTCTCCTTTTCAGATTTTAAACAAAGTAGCAAGCTGTTAGTATTCTGAATTGAAGATATTTAATTATCTCATTATTTTTGCTCACTTTATATAAATAGAAGAAACATTTCACAACATAGAGCCATTTAGTTAGTCCCTGAATGCCTAAGTAACACTGCTGTTTATGCACTGTACAGTAATCCACAGCAATCAAAAAAATCCATATATTTCACACCAATGTATCAGAGTCTACTTTTGTTTGTTTCTACCCGCAGCTAATCATAGTAATGTTTCCTGTTCTCTCATTTTTCATATAATCACTAAGCATTTCCATTTAAAAGGAAGAAAATATATTCACAAGGTTTTATTTCATAACATCTGTTGCAAATTAAGCACCTTTGTGTTTTATTGTCCACAGTGCTCTTGATTATATATTTGCTGCATTCTTCTACAACTGCCTCCCTGCCTAAACTATCTGATCCAAAGCTATCTGGAGATTTTCTGCTGGCCTCTGGGCTAACTGCCCCTGTGTGTACTTACAGGTGTCAGGAGCAGTCTGCTAATGCTGGAGAGGTGCCATAGAAAACAAGAAAGCAGTGTTAATGCTTTGTAATAATGTTTCCAGATAATTTATCTCCCTAACCCTGGAGGCATTGCCAATACCCCAAGCACCTCTAATATCTCTTGAAAAGTACAAACAACCTATTTTTTGTTGTCTTTATTTTTTTAAAGGTGCTTGAAGAACAGCACTTTGATTAATGCAAACTTTCAGCTGTAAATGGGATGCATCAATCAGTTCTTAAGCTGAGAGATTGTGTCAATCACACAGAAGTGCTCAGCTACTGTTCTGAAGCTACTTGTGATAGTGAAGTGACTTGTGATAGAATGTCACTGCAGAGTGGAGCCCAGTTTTTAAGCCTTCTTTGATTTGATTTTTTGTTGCCTGTTATCAAGACACGGGAAAGGTAGCTGTTTTTGAAACCTGTACTGAAAGGCTCAATTCGAATTTGAAAGTTTTGAATCAGGGCTGATAAGGTGCTTGTGGAGACCAGAGTTGGATCTCAGAGACTCACATTTTAGAACACTCCACTTACCAAAGTTTCCCACTGACTTCCACAGGCACTCTGTGGCTCACATGTACCCATATACATACTCTAACAGATGAATAAATACAGTATTTTGAGTAAAAGAATTATATCAGAGTCTACATCATACATCATGTTTCAATCAAATATATATTGCATTTGTCTGAAGGTGTATGTATATAACTGAGAGAAATACCTCGTAATATAGCAAAAACTTATTTGCTGGATTAGATTCATTTCTATTTTGGTAAACTTACTTCATTTCACTTATCTTTTTTAGCTACAACTTAAAAACTTTATTTTACTTTCTTTTTGTAAACACTTAACTAAAGGGTCAGAGGTAGCAAACAGAAATAGAATCTAGAAAATAATTTCTATTATCAAGGACTTTTGGTTCTTTATAATGACTTTTAAACAGTTGGGAATGAGTTTCTTCTTTTGTTGAGACTGGGATTGGATCCCAGAGCCTTGTTATACAAACTGCATCCTTACTCCTAGAAATGGCATTTGGTGATGCAATCTTTACAAGTTTGCTAATAGCATGCTTATTTTTCTATATTTAAGTTATAGTATGTTATTTTAAGAAAATATAATTATTTTTTAAAAAAGATATTTCATTTTAATCTGGAATATTTGGGGAAATAATATATGTAATAATAAAAAATGGGATGTCTACATATAGATTTTATCTTACCATTGTGCAGCTTAGAAAAAAGACTGGTTAGAATATTTTTAAAACACTTATTTTAATGCTTATTAATTTTACCATTTTATTTCAGTTTAGAAACTCATGTTTTAAACCATATAAAATGTTAGCCTCCTGTCTAGTATGCCAATCTGAGCATACATATTAACTCTACATAATGATCTTTAATATATTTCTTTAGGATCAGCTTAACTATAACTGTCTATTTTAAATGTTGAGATGTACTATGTCTCATATTATTGAGGCTTAGGGAAGTCAGAGTAATATTTTTTTTAGAAATATTTATGTGTTCATCTTCCTCACTATTCTGTGTACCTCACATACATAATGTATAAATATTTTGCTTATATTGCAGTCATTTGTGAAAGATTATATGATTTCTATCACCAGACTTCTGTTGGGCCTGGACACGATACCAGGATCGGGGTTTCTTTGTTCTGTAAGTTAACTATATCTGGAAAAGAAGTGAATTCTGATAAAAGGTTTGGAGATACACCTACCCTGTGCTTTTGGTGATTTGTCTATAGTGACATTTATTTCCTCATGTATGTTCAAAGTGTTATATCTGAGGTTTTCTAATTCATTAAAAAACCTAAACCTTAAATCTCTTATATACTGTTTTGTGGAACAAACATTTCAATTAATATCATTGCAAAAAATATCTATATAAAACAGAGTAAAAGTTCTCATTGTTGATGTTGACAATTTGACATTGACAGATGACCTGTCCCAAGACTTGGTTGCTACATTCTCCATGAGTTGGATGATTCTGGCATTCATCCTCATGATTCTCTCTCTCTCTCTCTCTCTCTCTCTCTCTCTCTCTCTCTCTCTCTCTCTCTCTCTCTCTCTCTCCCTTCCTCCGTCCCCTTCTTCCCTCCCTCTCTCTCCTTAGATGGGATATATTCTATTGTTCAGACTGCTCTCATATTCCTGAAATCAAATTCACCACTCTAGCCCTTTGCAATATCAGGGAAAACAGACTTATGGCATTGTTCCTGGTTCAAGCCTTCTGTTTCTTAGAAATGTGTAATAAGTAGAATGTAATAGATTCCTGGTGGTTCAGGTATCCAAGCAAATGAGAGATGGTGCATGAGAACCCAAGTTTCCTGTCTGTAGCCCTTTGCTCATTCTAGAGTAGATTTGCTTGTGTATGTGTAGGAACCCTGGGGCACATAGGATACGACTTTTATTACAAGATTTACGCACCTTATATTTGTATATTTACAAAAATCTCTTCACTAAATATCAGTGTCAATTGTCCTGACATCATCTTGAAGATCCCTACACTGTCTGTACCACCTCCCAGGTCACTACCAATGTTGTGTTGCCTACTTTGATTGCACGAATATAATATATTGCCCCTGCCTAACTGCATAATGGCTCTGAGTGAACTCCCAGGATAAGCTGAAGTGGGGTAAAACAAATAAGCCTAATGCGTGAACAAGCTTTACTGAAATACTACTTGGAGATTTCAAATATGCATTTACTCAGTTTTTTAAAAAAGGTATATAATGACTGGGTTTTTCATTCTTAAACATTGATCATGTGATTCATTCATATGTGTTATAGATGAAAATCACTGAGGATGACTTGTGGATCAGAACGTATGCCAGACTGTATCAGAAGTTGTGTTCTTCAACTGGAGATGTGCCCATTGGGATCTACAGGACAGAATCTCAGAAACTAACTACATCTGAGGTCTGGAGCTATGAAAGCTTTTGTTCTGTGATGTTTACACTGATGAAAATGGTCATTCGTAAACATGGCAACTGATTTCACACAAATACAATAGAAAGCAAACAGTAGTTCTATATAAATTCACAGAGGAAATTGTCAGTAGCTGAAATCTCAACTGTGTCACAAAGTATAGTCAAGTAGAGGTTTTCCAGCATTTGTGGATATTGTGTTCCAGTCTCCCTTTCTAAGACTGCCACTGTAAGAATATTTTAAAGAATCAGAATAATTATGTCTCCCAAAGGTTTTGAGATAGAAAAATAAAACCCCAAATGACCTTATGTCTAATAAATTTTCTGAGTGTGCATATTAGCATTTGGAAGGAAGCAAAGCAAGAAAAGACATTAAGCATCAAATACATGTTTCTCTGTCTCTTCACTGTTAATTAATGTAAAGCTGTAAAAAATAAAGTCTTGGAACAGAGCCTAATTTTCTAAGAGAATAATTTTATGAGGATCTATAACCCCCCAATATAAAAGGAAAGTTTTTAATGATCACCTGCAACTGAGAATATATATCTTCTTCATTTTATCACATCTAGTAGTGATTCCAGGTGATTTTCATAATCTTAGGAACATTCAACTCCTTAAATTAGATTTTGTCATGACAAAGTTTTAGATAAATATATGATCCTACAAATATTTAATATTTTTAATATAATATATGGTTTAAATTCTGGAGGTATTTCTCTTCAAACTCCAAAGTCATGATAAATCACAAAGACATTTTGGCTAGCTAAATCTTTTTCTCTTATACAAAATCATAAGCATAGGACTCAGATCAAGGATATTCATTTTATCAGTGTAAGTAATCATTGAAAAGATTTGTGATTTTTAGGTCATACATTTTACAGAAGTTTTATTGTCAGTTTACATTTAATAGGATAGAACATTGTTTTCTTGTCTAGTCATGATTATAAATTTACATAAATTTGTACCATTGACATTTGGATGTTATTCAAGTTTCATGAAATGTTGTTAGTGACTTCATTGTTGTTTCTGAGACATTTAATACATCTCTGTTGCTACCTCTACAGACAAATGTAAGTTTTACTTTGAACATAGACTCTTAGGTTTACTTCAGAAAGACCAGTTTCAAAAAGAAAAGAAGCCACACAACAATTGACTGGAGAGGCATTCAAGACAGTTGAATACATGAATGAAATAGTTTTGAAAATATGGCTGCAGAGTTTAGAATAGATACAAATAGTATTTTATTATACAGTAAATAAAATTCTTTTATATATAATTTAAGATTTCCTGAGTTTGTTAGGGTTTCTATAGTAACATAGCATACATTCAATAGCTTATAAAAATAAAATCTTCAGTGGCCGGAAAGATGGCTCCATAGTTAAGAGTAAATACTGCTCATCCAGAGGAGGGTCACTTACTCCTGTATATATACTCTCACATAAACACATATTTGTGTGCATAATGAAAATAATACAAAGATTTTTTTAATGAAACATTGTTTCTGAGACTTAAGTACTGGGAAGTCTAGAATTAATACACTGGGAGGTTTGTTTTCTGAGGGAGAGTTTGCTTTGGGATTCTTTGGACAATGTATCTTCTTAGGACAGAAGGAGCAAGGCATTCTGGAATCACAAGGCCTTACATGACCTTATTACTATCCAGCGGTCTCCTTTGTTCAAATATCATTCATTGTTCTGTGGCTTTCAATTTCACATATTCTTTAAAAGTGGTACATAAACTTTCACTTTAAAACAAATATATAATTGGTCATGATAAGTACAAAGTAGATTTTTATAGAATTTTAATATAGTCTTAACATTTATGAGAGAAGAAAAACTTCAGAAAACTTCCTGAGGATTAGGTACTGATAAATGCATATACAAGCAATTACCAAGTAAGACAATTTGTAACTTTAGTATAATACCATCTTTAAAAACAATAGAAAATGCATTAATGGAATAAATACCAGTTCCTGTCTTATTTATCTATATCTGCACAGATTGTAGTTAATTATAATGTTCCTGAATGTTAGTTCATACTATTTTATGTATCATTAGCAGTAGTTAGTTTATAATGAAAATGGTTGTTTACAATAATCTTGTTTTCACAGAGTGGTTCATTTATTTTTCTACTATTTATTTTAGTATCCATTATACTTAAGCCAATTTTAATAAAACAAAAATGATTTGATGATAAAGAAATTTTGAAAGACATTAAAAAAGCTTACCAGAATATGATCAAAAGCCTTACAAAAAGTATGCACATTATTGCATTGTAAGTGTAATGTGGATGTATGTCGTATTTCGTCCTTGTTGCTGTTTCATATACGTGCCATTCAGTCATTGTCTAAACTGCATCTTGTGTATTTCTTTTTTCCTATTTTGTGTCAGTCTCGAGAAATAGCATCGCAAGTAAGTATCTTCCACTTGTCTCATTTCTCATTGTGTGCTAGAAGATCAGACCTATTGAAGAAATTTACTATGAAAAACTACATTCAGAATTGCATTTTAAAAGTTTATTCTACTGAAAGGTTCATACATACTTTCTTTTTAAGTTAGTGTATTTCTATTTTCCCACAAATGATTGAAAAACAATATTTTGTTTGTCTTTAGACTTAATTTATTGCTTCACTTTTGACCCTCGTTTAAAATTTCAGTACTGCAGTTTACTATTGTAAACACTGAAAACAACCATAGCAACCAACAGCCACAAACTTTTTTTCTTGTGTTTTTTTAAATTCATAGTCTGTACTAATGGGACTGTGGTGCATAATTAGCAGGCATCTATTCAAAAATTCAGGGGATAAACGCGAACGTATGACATAAGCTGAAACTTTGGAAATACATCAATACTGAAATTAAAAAAAATTAGTCAACTAATTACACTTTCTGAAGTTTAACATTTTAAGAATTAAAGTCTAAAGTGTATTTAGATATTGTAGTTTTGTATGTTGAAGTTTATAATAAAAGATATTCCAAAATGTTACCATTTTTAAGCATCTTGAAACTAGTTTTACGTTGACTTTTCAAAGGCTAGAGAAAAACTCTAATCTTCTCTTTAGGGTATCAGCGGTTGGAGACCTAGAATCCTGAATCCAGACAGATTTCAGGAGCTGCTTTACTTAATGATATGTATAATAATGAATTAAGCATGTTTTTTTCTAAATCTCTTTCAGGATATTTCAAGTATATAATATATTAATATGAAGAAATAATCCAAACTCATTTGTTTTTTTAAGAAAAACAAAATGGAAACAAAAAACAGCTCATCTTTTCCTGCATATTACATGTTAGCTGTGAAAATTCATTACTTTGTGTGGTTTCAATAATTTACCATTTTGTTGCTAGAGTCATGTTTTGTTTGTTTTTAACTTGAGCTGAACTCTTTCTATACATGAAAAACATCGGCATGTTCATTGTCCTGGCTAAGATTCTATCTCTTATCATCCTCCAACTGGAGAAGACTTAGTGATGTTAGATGTATTTATTGTAGTGCTGAGAATGAGCAAAGGAATTGTAAGAAATCTGATGTGAAGACTTCAAGCATGTGCATATTCACTTCCCTTGTGAGTTTGAAATGTTGAGATCATCTTCCCTTGGTTGTCTTTGCTAAGGCTACTAGCTCAGTCATATTTTTTTTTGTTCTACCAGCATGATGAAGAATCATTAGTGCATACTAGCTGCCTAGTATTTCCGATTTCTTTCTGGATGTTTACATCCCCTATATCCTAGCCATTCTCTGCAATGCTTCTGTCCTTGTTGCAGAGAATCAGCCATTTATCCCATTATTCTGGCTGACCTCTGAACACAGACCCTGGATTTAGATTTTCATAGCCTCTTTCATACCTGTGTGTGAATTTAGGCTATACTAAATGTGAAGCATGATGAATAGGAAGAAGGAAATACATTACTACTTCACAGCTTAAGGTAAAAGAAATGTGTTCAAGAATAACTATTCAATATTCTATGAAAAAGTTTCTATAGCCTCATAGATCTTATGTCTATTTCAGCTGGTGCAATAGTTTTGAGCACATAATGCTACTTCAGATGATGATCAGGTCAATACATTTAAAATTTATGATACGTAATTCATAAATCCAATAACTATATTTTAAAAAATGCCTTATTAGTCATACAGATCACGATTTTAATAATGTAAACCATTTGAATTTATAGTATTATGACCTTATTGTTCTCTTTGACTTTTAAAATTTTGTCTGCAAGCAAAATATAAAAAATAAAAATACATATTTATCTGGGAATTTTTTTTGGATATTTATAAATACATATAATGTTTACAAATATAACAGTATACTAAGTTTGTATGGATTAAGAAAACATAAATTTCCAAATCATAGTTATTTGCATATACTTACGCACATGCACACACATACACACACATTAACAAAACTTAGATTCATATACTAAATGAGCCTGAGTTCATCTATAATTTTGTTCTTGCTAGACACCTTATAAAAATTTTTTTCTTAAACCTGTTTATCATATTATATACTTATTTGTCTCTCATTTTCCAGCTCATTTGATTGATTCTTCATCATGTTCATTTCCAATGTCAGGACATCATCCCTTACTTTTGTTGGGTGCTTATTTGTACTCATTAGGACTCTCCCTGGCACACTTGTCAAGAACAGATAATTGGAAAACACCTAAACTGAAGGGAGAGAGTTTTATCTATCTATCTATCTATCTATCTATCTATCTATCTATCTATCATTTATTTATTTATTTATTTATTGAACTTACTACCGAATTCTACTACAACCTCAACATAAACACAGCTACACTGAACTTGATAGAAAAGAAAGTGAGAAATACCCTCCAACGCATTGGCACTGGTGACCACTTCCTAAATATAACACCAGTAGCAAGACAGTAAGAACAACAATCAATAAGTGGGGCCTCCTGAAACTGAGAAGCTTTTGTAAGGCCAAGGACACAGTCAATAAGACAAATTGACAGCCTACAGAATGGGAAAAGATTTTTACCAACCCTACAAGTGACAGAAGATTGATCTCTAAAATATATAGGGAACTCAAAAACTAGAGCCCAAAACCCTTGAAAACTCAATTAAAACTGGGGTTCAGAACTGAATAGGGACTTTTCAGCAGAAGAATTAAAAATGTCTGAAAGGCACATGAAAAAGTGCTCAGCATTTTTAGCCATCAGAGAAATGCAAATCAAAACAACATTGAGATACCACCTGACACCTATCAGATTGGCTAAGATAAAAGACATAGATGACAGCTTTTGCTGGAGAGGTGTCAGAGAAAGGGGAACACTCCTCCATTGTTAGTGGGAGTGTAAAGTTGTTCAGCCACTCTGGAATGCAGTATGATGGTTTCTTAGAAAACGGGGATTCAATCTCCCCAGGGATCCAGCAATACCACTCTTAGGCATGTATGCTAAAGACGTACATTCACACCCCAAAAGCATTAGCTCAGCTATGTTCATAGCAGCATTATTCATAATAGCAAGAACCTAGATGCCCCTCATCTGAGCAATGGATTCACAAACTGTGGTACATATATATACAATGGAGTACTACTTAGCAATAAGAAAAAATGATACTCTAAAATTTGCACGCAAATGGATGGATATGGAGAATATCCTGCTGAGCAAGGTATCACAATCCCAGAAAGAGAGGCAAGGGATATACTCACTCATTAGTGGACTTTAAAAAGAAAATATATAGAAAGAGAGAGATGCCATTGTAAACAAGAACTCTAGACCAGAACATAGCTAAATGACACAATACCTCACTTCATTGATGGCTTCTGGCAGAGGAGTGGGTAAGGAAAGATTTGTTTTCTTTAAGGGTCAGGCCACAGGGAGCTTAATTATGCTCCAGTAAGCAAATGAACAGCATGAATGGGCAGTTTTGTAAATGAGATTACAAGAGTGGTCAGGATACTGAGCGGTCTGATATCTGATTTTGATGGGGTGCATGATGTAAAAAACATCAAATAATATATATATACATATATATATCATAAATATATATATATGAAAAAGTCTTTAAAAAGGAAAAAAATACTATGATTAGTATCAGGGTTTCGCTGGCTTTGTAACTTTTAAAGGCTTGATTTTTTTTAAGTTTTATGGAATAGTATGATATGTATCTGTCATAGGTCTTTAAGTTATAGGAGTTTTTCTACTTTGCACTGCCATCAGTATCATTTAAGCTGTCGATTTCTGCTTTTTGCCAAGTATGTGCTGTATTTTAGAAAAAAGGAACTGAGTGAAAAATTAAAATATTTATCGAAAACAGAGAAGTCTTTATAAAGAGTGATGATCTGTAAATGTTGGAGTAATTGGATCAAGAGTACCCCTTTTATCCTCTACCTTTTATGTATATGTACTCAATCCATATACATATAAATGTATATTCCATATTGTATATGAGAGAGACAGAAACAGACCAGATTTCTACAGCTTCGTGTGGTAATATCTAATGTACTACACAAAAGACAGGTAAAAGGAATTAAAATATGGTCCCAGTCTGTGTGCTGTGTGTGTGTGTGTTTGGTAATTTGGTCATGATTGATTGAATCCTATACTGAGATTAGAATAATTTTAGGATAAAAATTAATTAGAATAAAGACTTTTGTAGTAATAAGTTTCTGGCCTGCCTGGCCTGGGGTCCAGACCCACAGACTTGCAGTCCTACAGTCCCACAAAAACACACAGATGCTTATAATAATTTTATGCTGATTGACCTGGGGCCCAGGTATATAATTTGCAAACTCTTTACTCTTTAACTAGCCCATTGTTCTTACTTGTTTAGCCCTGTACCTTGGTACCTTTTCTCAGAGCAGCATATCAACTTCTTTCCTCTGCATCTGCTTACATCTCACTGTGGTGTCTCCATGGTATCTTTCTGGCATTTCTGTGGCATCTCTGCTCTGCTCTTCCTGTTCTCAGAGTTTCCTTAGTCTGGTAGGCTCAATCACACTTCCTTTCTGCCTTTGGCCAGTCAGCATTTTTATTAAAACAGTAGGAGGGACAAATATTGCAATGTAACATAATCCCACTACAGATTTTATGTATTCTTCTCTTCTGTTGAAGTTTTACATACTAGATGTGTTATGGTAAAAGAATTTCTACTCTACCACATAATATGCATTAGTTCATATACAGAGTTATTCACAATAAACGGATGCTGAATGTATTGATTTAAGCTGTGTGCTCTTGTTTTTCTGGAAAGATAAAATGAAAACCACATGGGAAGGCAAAAAGTGTTAGCAGGAAGATCTTGATGTTATCTATATAAATGACTTGATTTTAGGGTATGATTGATCTGATTGTTCCCCTCCACTTTTTAAAGTTTTGTTTATAAGTAAAAATTGCAAACTAAAGATCTGTATATCTAATAGTTGCCCTTGTGGATATGAATAAACATGTACTATGTATGCAAATGCAACAGTATGTTACATTTGTATACATTAAGCTCCTGCTAACTATGTTTTGCTATGTACACGTTGAAGCCTTTCCTCTTTTTCTTCCCTTTAAAAATGATAAGAATTTAAATTTTTGACAATTTATTATAATACACATGAAATTTTCCTTTTTATTTCAACTTTATGCATGTAAATATACATGTATATATACCTTAACCATGGAAAGTATATTTGGGTGTGATAAAGATTATACTTCAATAAATAAGAGCGCCTGATATATATGTGTGATATCCTGAGTTTGCAGCCCAACTCCTATGTGAAAATTCTGTTCGTGGTCCTCTGTTGTCTATTATCTAGCACTGGAGTATTTGCTGATAAAAATATTTTTAAAAAGCTCTCTAATTAATTACAGACACAAAATGAGAAAAAACATTATAGGAAAAGTATACATGTATTTTTATTCTAAGTATTTTTCTGATCTTCAAATTGACTACATTGAACTAAGTAACAAGATTGTTACTCTCTTTTTAATATATATTTTCCATTTGCACTGCTCTGTCAGACAAGGTCACAAGCCACATTACTTAGTGCATATTGCATCTTTTATGAGTTAAATCCTATGCCTTGTCTTTATGATTTAATCAAAAATAACTGATAGACAAAAATATTGAAATAAAGCAATTGCTGTTTTCAAAAAGAAAAATGAAAATAATCAGACAGTTTATATTTTATAACAAAGAAGGGAAGCTGCTAAATAGTCTATGGGAATTTAAACCAAGTCCAGTGTGATCCTAGAATGCCTGCCTTTAACCCACTACTATTGTATTCCTCAAACTAGCAGTTTAGGAAAGCCACTAAGATAAAACCACCATTTCATTTCCTGTGCTGCACTGTATCTCCTGCCTGGTGATGCTGAACATCAAATGAAAAGACAGTAGGAGATCAATTCACAAACAGATATCTTTTCACACGTACACAACAGACATGCAATTTAATAACAGGTGCATATCAGCAATGTTATTTATACTGTGGGTAAACATTATTTCTTATGCATTAATATTATCATCATTCTAGTTGAAAATTGGAGATGACAATGTCTTCTCTGAGTTGTAATGCATTGTATGCATTTTTAAAAGGTTTGCAAGGAGTGGAGGGTGAATATTAACATCATTTTATTTAAAATGTTTGCTTTTCATATTGAGCTACATAAATCTTTCCTCTAGATAAAGTGACACTTATAAAGAAATGTTTGCTAGTTGTGTAGACTTACAAGAAAAATGACTTGCAATTATAAATGATTGTATATGTGAAATCATGCTATCCCTTCCCTAGGGAATTTCTGAAA
This sequence comes from Sigmodon hispidus, assembly GCA_004025045.1. NCBI lineage: Eukaryota > Metazoa > Chordata > Mammalia > Rodentia > Cricetidae > Sigmodon > Sigmodon hispidus. The sequence continues at coordinate 232,843 of PVIH01000697.1, forward strand.
AATGCTAAATGTGACCTTTTCAATATTGCTTCAATAATCTATATATATGCTTTGATCTGCATTTTAGATGCATGTATTTCATAGAGCCTGAGACATGGGACTAAGAAGAAACATTTACAAAGACAAATAGTGTTTTAGACCTGCTTGAAATAACATTAAATCCTTCCCCTGTCCCTTAAATATTTTTCAGTGTATGATTCCAAAACCTAAACTGTAAGTGATCTTATATGCGCTCACCATCTTGAGTGTTTTCTCTGGAAAGTTATACACAGAAGAAATTTAAGCAATTGTTCCTGTAGGACATATTACAAATATTGCTGAAAAACTGTAGATAGTCCTTGTAAGTTCCATGAGTTTTGTAGTATTAATGATAGATACTTTCCAGTAAACTACTTCCACTGGAGGGGATTTTAGTTGTAATATTAACTCGGTGAGAAAAAAATAAGCTAAGACTTACAAAGGTATTATGATTTAACATCTTTAATGCTTCCCTTTCAAGCTCTGGGAAATAAAATATGGTTTCTCTATTTCTTTAACAAACTTTACAGATATGTAGTTTAAATGAACTATTTTATGTTATCCTAACACAGTACTGTTTCATAATAAAATTCTAAATGAAGTGTTGATATTATAGCTGAATTTATGAATATGGTTATTTCCTAGCATGTTGCTACAGTTGTGGGCAGTGTATGGCACACACTGAACCTCATAATTTATATTCATATTTAGAGAATATATTAGATCTACCTCCTGAATTAAATTGGTAACTTAATTAATATTACTTTGAAAGACAGCTGTGTGTGCTTATGAAAACTGAAGATCAAGCAGCCTTTCAGATCTGTAAGGAAACTCCATGGCAAATACATGGGTCTATATGTTCGGTAGCATTAAGGAAGCTGTTTACTAACATGTACATGTTTTCATACAGTAAAAGTCTCCTCAGCTAGGGCTACAGTTCACGTGACTGATTAATAAAAGATGATTATAGTAGAGTGTATTCATTTCCTTTTTGCCTGTGGAAGCTCTCACATGTAGATACACAATTACATCAAGATCTTGCAAATGAATTATTTCAACTCTAGGCAATGACTTTTCCTCAATATCTAATTATCAATATCCTTTTTATTTAAAGTCTCAAATATCCATCAGTGTGGAAGAGTGGGAAGACACCAAAGATGCCAAAGAGCCAGGGCACCACCGCAGCATTCACCGAAACTCAACCTCCAGCGACCAGTCAGACCATCCCTTGCTGCGAAGGAAGAGCATGCAGTGGGCTAGGAGGCTGAGCAGAAAAGGCCCAAAGCACTCTAGTAAAACTGCAGAAAAAATAACACAGCAGCGACTGAACCTCTACAGGAGGTCCGAAAGACAGGAGCTTGCTGAACTTGTGAAAAATAGGATGAAACACCTGGGCCTCTCTACGGTGGGCTACGGTATGCTCCATAAATCCCTATTCATGTGAGCCTGTCAGAGTTTGCTACAATCCATTCTGATGTAGGAAAGGACTGGATTTTTGTATTGCCATGCATGTACATGGCACTTTGGTGAAAATCTCATCTTCTGTGAAACATTTAAATAGTAAACATATTGCTAAAAATATTTAGCATTTATTTTGGTCACTAAGCAATGTTTGAAACCATTACAGAAATATCTCGCTTTTAAATTAAACAGAAATTTTGATTTTTTTGTTTTTTATTATGAATAAAGTCATATTTTTTTATCCGTGTATATCCTTGTTCAAGCTCCCTTCTCCCTCCCACCCCTTCCAGTCAGTCTCTTCTCCACATCTCCTTATCTCCTCCCCAGCATTTTGAAGGAGATGTAGCTTCCACTTTGGAGCTATAAAAACTAAGGCATGAAAGCTCTGGATTTGTTTATACATGGCTGAAATTTATAAAGGTCTATATGGCTGCATTTTTCCTCTCTCTTTCTCTCTCCCACATACACAACACAACATCCCATTCATCTAAATTTTGGAGCTTGAGATAAAATGAATTTCAGATATTGCAAGTAACTAACTATAATAGCCATTGGAAAACTATAATGAACTTAGAAATTGTGTTTTGTTTCTTCGCCAAACTTCAAAAGCCTTAGTTATTTTCTATTTTATTCTTGAGATTGTAACATAATTATAACATTTCTCCTTTCTCTTTCCTTCCTTCAAACTACCCCATATTCGCCTCCTTGATTTTCTTCAAATTCATGACCTTTTCATTTATTAATTATTATTGAATTTATATATGCATCTGTATTTATGTAGTTGAGAAAACACATTTACCTAAAACAGAATAACAAAGCAAACAAGTCAACAAATTTGAAAGAGAGAAAGGGGCATTTGGAAGGGTCTGGAGGGAACAAAGAAGGGGAAAATGGTATGCTTATATATATTTTTGTTTTCTTTTCTTTTTATTATCTATTTATTTATCATCATCTATTACTATATAAAAGACACATTTGTATTGAAATTTTCTTAAAAAAATATAGCATTCAGAATATCTTAAAGGGAGAAACTTGATAAACATAGCTTCAAATTTAAAAATAGTTGTAGTTTGTTCTTATGTAGGCATATTAAATAATGAAAATAACTGTTCTCTGTGTCTCTTTTCTCTAATATACATGGAACATAAAAAATAAAATCTAAGACGTCTCAAACCAGGTTAGGCTCAGCTACAGAAGAAGGAAGCACAGTAGGTCACAGCTAATGCCCACAGATGCACTATGGCCACCACAAATTCCTGCTAAGCAACCCTTCTACAGTCAAATCGGAAGATTTTTTGTTGTTGTTTTCTCTGTGTGTGTGTGTGTGTATGTATGTGTGTATGTGTTTTAAATCACTTTATTCACCCATCATCTTTCAATGAAATAAGAATGCTTTTGCTATAGTTAAATTTTAAAAAAGAAATTTATAAATGCATTTTTACTATTTGCTTTGTTTGAAAATTATCTCTTATTCAATTTGTTAGTACACATTTTGTGGGCCTGATGTTTTATTTTCCAGATCCTCATAAGTTTTGGCTAATAGCCACTTGTCTGACGTGCATGTATTTTTCTCTCTTCTGTGAAATGTGTGTCAGCCCTGTCCTTAGTGCCCTTGGCTGTGCCAAGGCTTTCATGCAGCCTGTCACTGACTTCCTACCCCACTGAAGCCATTTTAAAGCCCCTTTCCACACTTCAGTTCCAAAGTGCGTCCCCTATGTTTCAACATTTCATGTTTTAAATAAAGTGCTTGGTTCATTTTGAATTATATAGGAAGAAAGACATAAATCTAATTTCATTGTTCTGAGGGTGCATATCTAGTTTTTTCAGCACCAATTGTTGAATTGTTCTTCTTTTTCCACTGTGTTTGAAAAACTTTCAGTAACAGTAATTTTAACTACATGGTATTTTTGAGTTTTCTAAGGTCAGAGCTTAGCTGTCTGGATATAGTATACCACAGAAGATTTCTAGTACATTTTTGATGCTAGAAAATATAATTTTATTGTCTGATTTATTCAGCCAAATATAAAGCAAATCCGTTTGTTACTAAGTACTGTATTCTGTTATTTGCACAACCATAGACATGCATGTCTGTATGGTTAATGATGATTACATCAAGCTCTCAATAATCTATCAGATCTACTATATTCACCCTTATAGAACTGAGAAATAAAATATAACCACAGTAAATGACTAATTAAGATTTAAACAGTAGCATGTGGCCAATAAAACAATTGGTGAATGTTGTTTTGAAGTGTGTCTACAGTAGACTTAAAAATGTGCTTATTAATTCTCAAATGCTAAAATCAGAGGAGAAAGAGGTAACGATAGGCCTTCAGACAAAGTGTGTCAGACAAGCTGTGGGTCACACTGAGCTCTATTTCAAGACAGACTTAAAAGAATGGTTTGAACTCAACAACTACTTTTAACCTAAATTAAAAAGATACCATTCCTCCAGCAGATGGCTTGTCACTGAGGAGTAAAGAAAGATACTAGAATTGCTGGTTCTGTCACCTCATTTGTGCCTTATTTAAAACGTGTCAAATCACTGAGTATATTATCAACATGTTCAGTATCATTTCTAGAGTCAATTGCACACTAAATGTCTTCAGTTTGATGTATTAAAATAGGCTAATTGAGCAAACCAAAATATTGACAAAATAATTGCATCTACTATGAGAAAAACTTCTAATTATCTAGACAGCTTTGTGACAAACAAATGAGATCACCACTGCCCCTTGACTTGCATCCAAAAGGAACACGAGAGTGCTGTTAATGACAGTGCTGCTGGACATCTCTACCGAGCAAGATATGGCCTGGTAAAATCTGCTTCTTTGTATGTAGTTCAGTTGTTTATTTTAGAAACTGAGTTGCTCGTACCCAATTGAAATAGAGATTAATCCTACACACTGCCTTTCAGAGTATTATGATTTTTGATCCAGAGTACACCATCAATTTCAGTTTCTTAGCAACGAAGTTATTATAATTCAGACAAAAAAATTCAGAGACACACATATAAATCAAACTTACTTTACATAGAGATATGTGATGATGATGAACTCACGTCAGTATAATGTAACTTATGTTTGATTTGTAACTATTTTTGGAATAAGTATCATTTTTATAAAAATTTGGATTTCAAACTTCAGCCTGTTGATTTAGGCATCCATCACTAGGTATGATTTCCAGGCTTAGAAAATAAATATGCTGAATTCCAGGCTACCTTTGACTTTCAAATAATTTTTCACTCTTTCCCAAATTATTTTAGTACTTGACATGCAGTCTTTAGGCCATATTTGTGTTAAGCAGTTTGTTCGTTAGATATTAGGTGTGGTTATACATCCTCAGGCCTTCTTTGTTTTCCTGGCAACCCTGACCCTTCAGGGGAAGAAAAAAGGAGTTTTTCTGTATCTATTCCATCAATTAGCAATCAAATGTATCACTTTATTTGAATATCAATATAATCAGTTTGAGATCAAAATATTTTTACTAGTAAACTTTTAGTAGATTCATCTATTCTGTAAAATATCTGTCTTGAGAGACACTAACTTTGATTTATAGTCTTTAAAGTAACATTGCATATAGTTGAACTAAAGCAGAATATATTATGACATTAGAAGGGCACTATTTCTACAGAAATGAATGTGGTAAATAACATTATTCTGTAAAAATAGAATTTGAGTACAACAAATTCTTTATTAGGTTCAGCTATGTTGACTTAATGTGAACTTTACTGAAATATCTAAATACTGAGGAATTTCTTTTGGAAAGAAACAATTTTAGACTTTTCTTTAAACTTAATAACAATATTGCTTTCAAGAACTATGTTTATTTATAAGTGCAGTGAAAGAAAGAATACTAAAACTTCAGGCTTTTTATTGTGGTTCTAAGTATATCAATGAACCTTATCCTTAGAAATAAATGTAGCCATTGGAATATGTGTACACATGACTTTTTATATTTGCATCTTAGATTACTTTTAGAATGTAAACTATCAAGACTTAAAAGTTTTCCATGGTAAAAATGATTATTTTTTTATGCTGTTTTGTTTTGGTGAGTTTCTTATTGCTATATCTTATGCTTGAAGCTGGGTACTTTTAAAGAAATGAAACTTATTTAAGTCATATTATTGGAGGTAGATATTCTAATACAGGTTCCATTTCAGTGTTTTGTGGTGGCTCCTTGTCTATTTTACATCAGAGCAAATGTGTAGCTAAAACAAAAACTCACAGAGTGAGACATGAAGCTAACTTACTTTGGGGAGGGATTGGATACTCTGCACTTTAAAAATAACTTGATCTATTAAGAACAAATGCGACTTAACCCAGTGCTCTGAGAACATTACCTTAAGTGTCCTCACATACCAGCATTTCCCAACAAGGCCAATGAGGAGAAAAATATTTGCCAGTGTAATATCTTTAAAATATAAGCTTAAATTTGTTTACAGAGTATTCTGTGTATTCTTAAATAAGAAACAAATTGTGCCATGAAGAGATGCATATTAAAACTATTCATATTTTAACATGATTCTTTAATATTTTCTAAATACATATGTGTAGATTATTTTTCAGTGAGTTTTCTATATCAATGTTCTCTGCAATGAAAATGTTTAGTTCTAATCATTTTTAATTATTTTAAAGGAAAATGAATCAAGTAAATATCTCACAACTATTTCTTTATTAGAAATACCTTTTAATTGGAATGACTGTCAGGACGAAATGTAACTGTGGTTACAGTGAACAGATTCAGATACTTTATTATCATCTATTGAAACAAAGAGTAGATGCTTTGCAGACACTTTAGATGGCAGAAATGTGAGAACCAAACGTCCATCCATTAAAAATAAAGAACAAAAAGCAACTACAGCAAGTTATCATTGCCAACTACATGGTTTAAACACAAGTGCAATGATTGCTATGATTTTCTGTGAGAAAACCTAACGTTTTTTTATCTTGCAGATGAAATGAATGATCATCAAAGCACCCTGTCCTACATCCTGATTAATCCATCTCCAGATACCAGGCTTGAGCTGAATGATGTTGTGTAAGTTGACCTCATATAGCAAGTTAGGGAATATATAAATTATTAATCTACTTTTATTTACCATTGTAGTTCCTTATTTATTCTTGTGATGAATATATATGGGAAAAACTATTTTTCACAAGCATAAGCATCCCTGTGTTTCCCTGTGTAGTACTATAGAATGGAAAATTGTTGTAAAGAGTGGTTGTTAAGTGAATAAATAGTACAAACATTCCGTATTCTCTGGGCTAATTTCACTTGCAAAACAAGAAAAAAATGTGCTTTAAGAAAAAGTGAAGTATCCAACAGCATATGACTTTAAATTCTTAAAATTTCCACAAGCAAAATTAAAATAGAGTGGAATACAGTAGGAAAAGACTAGAAAAAGGAACCACATTCGCTGAACCACTAAATACTGTGGCCCTTTAATACAGTTCCTCATGTTGTGATGACACCAACCATAATGTTTACTTTATTGCTTACTTCACTGCTGTAATTTTGCAACTGTAATGAATTTGATTTGTAATGTAAATACCTTATATGCATCCCCCAAAGGAGTTTGGACCCACAAGTTGAGAACTGCTGTGCTAAAAGGATGGATTGTACCCACACAGAAGGAATGGCGCTACCCTAACAATGAGATACAGAAATGAATATGACAGTTTCCTTTACTTGAAAGTGCTTACACCAAATTAACATTGCTTGAAGACAGACTGAATATAAATGGGGAAATTTAAATAGAATTTGTTTGGTTGGAGAGTAAGGGGCATTCCAGAACTGGAATAATGATAAAAGAAAATGTACTGAGTTGGAAAGACATTTCATTTCAAGAAAACAGCTGGACAATATAATAAGGGAAATTTAAATTAAAATTAACTGTGAGTAGGGACTTAGGTGACAAAGTAAAAGGTTCAAATTTGACGTTATAATGGGTGGATTATCCATACCTGAGAAAGAAAATATCAATAATTTAGAAATGAGAATTTTACAATTGATAGTACAGGCATAGAAAAGAAATTCTTATTAAAGTCTGATCTTCAGTTCATGACTGGTCCTGTTCTGGGTCTGCTTAGAGGTGCTGATGGTAGTTACCATTCAGTTTCATCCACAGTGGTGGGGAAATGACAGCAGGACTTTGAGTAACTTGCTACTGCCTACGAATTGAGAAGCACAATGCTTGTGCTCCCCAGTTCTTTCACAGAGAATATATCTTTCAATCTGTTGATCTAATCCACACAATCTTCAGTAGGACCTTGGGACCTCCTGCCCTTGCTGGGGAGGAGATAAAGAGATTTGGAGAAGAGAGAGTGACTGGAAGGAATAGGAGAGGGAAGGGAGCTTGAACAAGGATATACACCGATTAAAAAATATGACTCTACATTAAATAAATAAATAAATAGATAGATAGATAGATAGAAGAAAAGCTCAGATACCATCTTTTAGTTGATTGTATATCTTATCAGGTTGAAAATTGAAATTGGCAATCACAGAATGTAATTGACATGCTTTGTCTTTGAGATTTATTATTTGTGTTGAAACTATTTAAATTTCTCTTCTTCTAACTACTATGAAATATACAATGAATTGTTACTTTACTATGCTATAACATTTTAAAAGTTACTTTTATCCAGCTGAATTAATATACTAGTTAACCATTTTTGTACATCATTCTCCACACGTCACAATAATCTAATAACTACTACTCTACTCTTTATAAACAGCTCCAAAATTAATATTGTTGTTTATACATATAAGTGAGAATACATGAGTTTTGTCTTTGTGTACCTAACATATTATTCTCTATTTCCATCTACATGGCTTCAAATTATTAACATATTAGATGGAAACCTTTATTATTAATAATGTTTCAACAAACATGAAAATATCGATAGTTCTGATCAGATAAGAGAAATACTGTTGCAGGATATTTGCTCACACTGTGAACCTTGAGTTAAGTCACCTTTAGTTGAGGAGGCAAAGCCCCAATTAGTTGACAGAAACTAATTACAGGAAGTCATTGGGAGTCTGGACAATGGATAGAGAGATGTACAGTAGGGATGGTCTTTGAATGTTGCCATCTCTTTGTCAGAGCAAAATACTCTCTTTCAGGGAGATCTGTGAGGAGGGAGGGTCAGCAATTTGTTTCTGATTCACTCTGAGCTAGCAAGGTTTCACCCCAGATTCTGAATCCGAGTCTTATTGATAAATAGAATGATAGATATTTACTTAAAAACTATATTTGTTAGTGGCAGCAGAAGGCAAATCAAGCATAAAGTAAATGTTCTACATGTCACTACCTGAGAAGCCAACCAGTAACTGCAGAACCATAATCACTGGCTGAAATAGAAGTAGATTCATGTGCTGCAGCCATGCTGATGAAAAAACATAAAAAATCTGATGATTTTTTTTATAAATTTTGTTACTGCTTTTACACTTCTTTAGTCTCCTAAAATGCAGTCTATCTTGGAGAACTTCCTATATCTGAAGAAGAATGTATATAAAGCAGTTGTTGTAGCAAATGTCCCGTAAAAGTTAGTTTAATTTAATATATGGTATAATTAACCATAAGAATTTTATTGAATTATTTATTTAATTTTCTTTATATATCTAATGGTAGATTACTTATTTAATATGTGTTTTTATTTGTAGTTTTAAAAGATAATTTCTATATTGTTTTAATGATAGCTAAACATTAAAATTTACATCAATAGTAAATAAGTATTTCTTTTTCTATATCTCTAGTAATATATGATCTCTGATCTTTTGTATTTTCAAAAGATGTGAGACAATAATCACTGTTTTCATTTATATTCATCTAATGATTGAATACTGTTACAATTTTTTATTTTCAGAAATTTGTATGAGTACTATTGTTTCAGGTCATCTGTAGGCTTTTAATTGCATTAATACTTTTGGGATTTTGCTGTTGTTAAGTTGGTTGAACTCCTCATGTACTTTAGATATTAGATCACTCATTGAATGAATACTTCAAAAACGATCTCCTACTTTGTAGTTTACACTTTGTTGATCATTCTTTGACTAGCTAAGCTTTTTATCTTCATACAATCCCACTTGCCTTTGTTTTTTTTCTTCCTGTGCTTTTTGGAGTTCTGTTATCTTGTAAGAACCCATTTAATAACTCTGTATTTCTTTATACAATTGGTAGAAGATATATTTAAATTATTTTATAGTGATAAGAAAAACATACAATTCATACATTTAAAATATAAAATTTATGTCTTTACATATTTCCCATGGCTATGAATAAATTATCATGATTGAATTTTGGAATGTTTCATCCTCATTAAAGAAGTCCTGCACCATATATGAGTTAGGGTATCCATGTCCATCATCTATCTTCCTACTACTTCTGTACTTACTTGTTAGACTGCATGCTGCCTTTACAGGCTTTCTTTTACTAGCAAATTTTCTATTAAATAGCTTCACATGGCATTTATTCTTTTGTTATTTCTTTCTTTTGTTGAAAAAATTTACAATAAAGAATCAATCATTTGGCAGTGCCACAATACTTTTACTTCCAAATATTGCTTGTTGTGGATAGGCCACCATTGATTGTTGCATAATTGGTTTTTTTAACATTTTTTTTTTCATTTTTGACTCTTGTGCCATGGTATTATAACCTTTTAATGAATGTGTGTTTTCACTTCTCTTAAGGATATGCTTGGCAATAAAAGCGCTAGGTATCTGGTAATATTATCTTTATCATTTTGAGAATAAATAAAACTTTTAAATAAACCAGTTGCATAAGCTTTTCTTTCTAGTAGGTAGTGTAACAACATGTTAGTTAACACTTGTATTTTTTCTATAATAGACCTCTATGATATTTTAAAATAATTTTACATAGTTGTTCAAAATTTTATACACATATACAATAAATAGTCATCATATTCTTCCTACTATCCCCCTTAAAGTCATCTTGGAACCATTCAACCTATATCTCTTCTTCCTTTGTGTCCAATTTTTATTATTTCTCACATTTTTGGCCCCTTAACTCCAATTAGAGCTGACTATATACATATGGTTGTGGAACCAGTTACTTGTACATGGATAATCTTCTACCAGCCACATCCCCAAAGAGAGGTGGTTCTTCTTAGCTCAGTAGCCATCAACTGCCAATAGAATGTCAGCTGTTGGTGAGGTCTCTGGGGTGTGACATTGCTCCATTGATTTTTGCCTGCTGAAAAACAAAATTTGACCACATTTGACAGCAACAAAAATATGTGAACATAAACATAGACATTTAGAAGGCAGTTTTACAACATAATCATTTATTGTGAAATACTATAACCTGATCCCCAACTAACATCTGTGATCTGCCCAATATTTGACCAGCTTTATAGTACCAACCATTATCCCTTTTGCATAGCAGGCCTAAAATTAAACAAAAGTGATTGCTTAATATAGTTTCCATGCCACGTTTGCACAACTTGCCTGGGATTTTTGTATTGTATGTGGGGTCCAATGTTATGTGTTTTAAAGTAGAGTGCATGGCATCTTCAGCAATAGAGTCTTACTATTTCATTAAGCTTGACAACAATAATGCTCTCAAAAGACAGGAATAAGGAAATAAAAACCTTAGAGTCATGCATGAATTACTTTCCTGGTAGTTATTGAGAAAGGAGGCCTTAGTGGTAGTCAAAACAACAAAAGCTATTGCCATTTCTATTGGAAGTTTACTTTAAGTATGTTTTTCTTTTTTTAAATATTTATTTATTATGTATACAGTATACAGAAGAAGGTACCAGATCTCATTATAAATGGTTGTGATCCACCATGTGGGGGTTGGGAATTGAACTCAGGACCTCAGGAAGAACAGTCAGTGCTCTTAACCTCTGAGCCATCTCTCCAACCCCTTTAAGTATGTTTTTCAAGACTGGTCTCCTAACATGTCTCGTCTGTTGACTACTAGTGTTATAGTTGGGTTTAATTATAAATCCTTTACTTGTTCAGAGTTTATTTTTGTGTGTGACTAAAAAGAATAGGGATATAATTTCAAGGTCTTGTTTTGTTTTTACCAAACCATTTGCTGAGAGGTTTTATTTTTTCCTTTGCAAGTTCTTGATCCTCTGTTACAAATTTAGTCAACTGAAAATACATGTGCTTGTCTATATGCCAATACCATGTGGGTCAGTTCCTAACTACAGCTTTGAAGTATAGTTTTCTATATAAGATGTAAGCTTTGTAATTGTTTTAGCTTTTCTCATTTTGCTCAAGATTGCATTATTACCTGTGGTCTCACTGAAATTTTTTAAATCCATACGTATATATGATGATAAGCTTGAAAAATTAACCTGTTCTATACAGAGATCTGCATAGAGAGAAAATATAGAGTCAATGTCAAACTGTGGGGTTGTGTTTAGTTTTAGGGTAAGATAAAAAACATTTTTTTCCCAAAAAATTGCTAGAAAAATATAGTAGAAAGAATATAATCATCCCTATTTCAAACAAGGAAAGGATGTTTTAATTATACTTGTAGTGTGAATTCTAATTATTCTTAATAATAAAAACTAGGAGTCATATATCAGGGTGAATGCTGAAAGCTTAGAGAAGTAAAAGTGTCAGCCACTAAAGAGATTTCTTATCTCCACCAAATCCTCAGGCCTAAGTGGGGCTGACCTCCTATCCCCTCCTGCCTTATATTTTCCTCTATGCCTAATCATATCACTTTCTTTCTTTTCTTCTCTAGTTCTGGGATTAAAGGCTTGTGCCTTCCAATGCTGGGATCAAAGTCTTGAGATCCCAAATCCTAGGATTAAAGGCGGGTGAGCCTCTGCTACCTGGCTCTGAATTTTTTTTTTTTTTTTTTTTTGACTAGATCAATCTCAAGTAACTTAGAGTGGCCTTGAACTCCTGACCTTTCTACTAAATCCTTCCAAGTGCTGGGATTAAAGGTGTGTGCCACCCCTGCCTGGTCTCTAGTATTAACTAGTTGCTAGCCCTGAGCTCTGATCTTCAGGCAATCTTTATTTGTTATAATACAAAATATCACAATACCTAACTTTATCAAAGAGAGTGCTTTTTACTACAAAAAAAAAAAAAAAAAAAAAAACCTAGAAGATTTTTGTAATTAGGTTAGCAGAGTTTTAAGCTATTAAAATTCCTATGGTCCTGTCAGAAATTGTAACTAACGATGTTGAATTTATAGAGGACAAAAATCTGAGGAAGAATTTTATAATGTACCTGGCTCCATCTTAAGATATCATTTGGATTCTTACCATGAGAAAAGCTAGTAACTTTTATTTACCATCCATGTTTACAGGTTTTCAAGTTTTAAGCCCATTTTGAAGTACAAATTTTTGAAATCTCTAATCTTATCTCATATTTTAACTTGACTATTCTTTTCTAAATAATCATAACTGACCATTCTCTTGGTATTTTTTAAATAGGCTTACTTTATTTGTATTTTATTATGAATTTTAGGTTTCTTAAGCCTGCCACAACAGTTGTCCATGGTTGTTGTGTTAAAAGTCAATATGTTAATCTCTTGGCTATATGAACATGTTTTTTCATTATATATTTTATATTTATCATATTTTTTATATTTATATAAAAATATGATATATATTTTATATTTTATATTTATCACATTTATCATATTTATTTATATATGATAAAACTTTCAAGCTTATAAATATTTACAACCTATACAGTAAACCAGACATGTTTGCAAGGAATTTCCTTCTCTTTGAACACTCTTATTTTTATTACATTTAAGCAAAAATAGTATCTTAAGTGCCGTGAAAATATGGTGCACATATTATTGCAGTGACTGTATTTGTGGCCTTAACAGAGGCTTTACAGAACTCAAGCTATTGCAAAATTTCGTAGCTACTACCATGACAGGTAGCAGATCAAAGAAGTAAAGGAATGGGCTCTATTCAGTACTCTGGCCGGTAGTGATAATATTGTAGAAAGCAGTATTTGTCACATCAATGGATTTAGTGGATAATAAATTATGCTTGTACTTTTTGTGTTTTTTTTTTCTAAAATTTCACTTCTAGAAGTTCATTCTAAATGGAAGAGCAACATTCATTTGATTCTGAAACAATAAATCACTAGATGAAATGTCATTAAATGGCTTAATGTGTGCTATTAGTTTTCTTCATTGATCTACGATGCTATTGAAATTTCAAGTAATTAGAAAGCAGTGTGCATAAATAGTGAAATTGTGTTAATAGATCCAAAGGCACTAATTTAAACTTTTATTTGACTGAAGAAACTGAGCTGTGGGTCTTCAGTTATCATTCATCATACTTATTAAGAGCTGTACTATATGAATATTTTCCATCCAGGTTTTGAGTAGAGAAGTGCAATCATTGTTAGGTACTCTTTTTAAAATTAGTTTCCAGATTCTCTTGTTTGTTTGTTTGTTTACTTCTTTCTAAAACTATTTTAGTAATATGGAATTCCACTTTTATTTTCAGCTGGAACATGATTATCCTAGAAAGTGATTACTTAATAATCTTTATTATCTCTGTGCTGACTTCCTTTCTGACTTTACCTGCCTCCACTTGCTAATCTTCCCAGCTGTCTAGTCTGTTGTTTGCACGTGGCGCGTGAATGGAATCTCAACACCTGGAGTACCACACTAGAGTTTATTAAAGCAGGCAGCAGAGATAGGGGCAGAAGGGAGCAGAGAGAGAAAAAGGAGAAGGGAAGGGAGGGCTCCTGTGAGCCCTTTCATTAAAAGGGTGGGCGGGCCCATGTTTGCATCGCCACACCCAGGGAGATGATTGACACTGTTGCATTCCAGGTGAATGCAAGCTTTGGAAATCCTTACATAGTCAAACTTCTTTTTTAAAATACGTCGGGAAAAGCCCTTCCTCTATGCTTGTTCCTCTGTATTCACGTTAGTTTGGCATGATCTTCCTGCTTTTGATTTCTCAAGTCTATCTTTAAAAAAGATTACACTCAAATTTATTAATAAAATATTACCTGTTCTCTTCTGTTTGCAGGCTGTTTAAAAATTTGTTTTCTTCTTTACATCTCTTCCATAAGATACATTATTCTACTATAGAAGAGAGGTCATTTCTGACACACACACACACACACACACACACACACACACACACACACAGGCGTATTCTCAACTAGTAGCATGCAATAATGTAATAAAGTTACATATGATTTCGGAGCATGACTAATTTCTCCCCCAGAAAAATCCAAATATTAATGGAACATTTAAGATTGTCAAATGAACATTTTCTTATTTACTCATAGGACTTAAAGAGAATGATTTTCTAAGAATCACAAGATGGATCATTCATGCAACCCCAGAAGTCAAGAACATCCCCACAATTTTGAAGCTAGTCTGGCTTACACAGAGAACTCAAGGCCAGTTAGGACATAATTAATGAGACCAAACAATATCAACAAAAAAAAAAAAGAATAAGTAAATATAAATAAATTAGCTTTTATGCTTAAACATTATTATATTAAATACCAGATCTTAAACCAGATGAACAATTTTCCAAATAATCCAAATGTTATCTAGGCATACCTTCTGTAACAATAATTAACTATGTAACTTAGGATGACTTTTTAAATCACTTACAATAAATTCTTAATTATGTGAATAATAAAAATTAACTGCAAGAGTAATTAAGTGGTGATCTAATGATGGTAATGATGTAACTCTTAATAGAAAGTAGCTAGTGTTTATGGTAGAAAGGACAAGTAAATTATGAGGCTTTGACCATCTGAAGCATCATAATTGGAAAGAGTAATGCTTCATTCATTAGTGTTTGTAATCTATGATCTGATCATATAAGGCTAATTACAATGAGTATTTATGACAGTTATTTAATAAAGTAACATTTTAGAAAACTTACAATAGAAGGTATAATAACTGACTCACCTGACACTTTGAATTAAGGTTTCCTTGAATTACTAATCTTGCTTTGTTTTCCTTTGGTAGATACTTGATCCGACCAGATCCACTGTCCTACCTGCCAAACAGTGAACCCAGTAGGAAAAACAGCATCTGCAATGCAGCTGTTCAGGATTCCAGGGAAGAAACTCAGCTCTAATGAAAAGAAAATAAAAGACCTTATTTTCCCTACGGGAATCTTGCTTGAAATCACTAAAATGTTGTAGATGGTCCTAAGAAACTGACTGGAATGTATTCAATTTCTCTCCTTTCTTATACTTAAAAACAGATCATTTTGAAACTTCATGTGGTATTTATTCATATTTCCCTGGTTAACATTTAAATTTTATCAGTGGGGGATTCTGAAAATTAGTATAAAATACAGAAGTTAAAATCTGGTATTTAACTGTTTAAGAATAATCAGAATTGTATGCATACTATTACTAAGATTGTATGAAAATGAAAAAAAAAACCCACCTATATTCAGTGCATCACAAGGGCACTGAAGCCTGGTTTTCTCTGTATAATTAAATATGTCATTATATTGCTTAAATTTGCTGTTTCTAAAATTAAGCCCATTAAGAATGTATGCTTATCTCTATGTAGAGATTAACCACTAACTTCTGTGGCTAACTTCTGTCTAGGAATCATAGTTTTCTTCAGAATAGTTCTTTAGAGTCATTTATGTCTGTCTTTCCATATATTATCATGTTCATTTTAGAATCTGTGATATCCATAGCATGTTTAATTGTTCAGAAGAAACTAAAACATGAAAAATATTAATCACCTGGGCTTTTTGGTAACTTCATATCTAATGCACATTTTAAGCCAAGAGAAGTTTACTTAAGAGAAAATATTTTTGTTCTCCTAATATAGAGAAAACAATACATATCTTTTCAGCTAATATGAATGTGAGAATTGGAATAACACCTGTATATATCAGATAAGCAGTGATGATTTCCATTACTGTTAGCTTTAATATTTTTCATTTAGCTATATAGTAAATTTCACTATGAAAATGGTCCAAAGTTTAAGAGTATTTATACATTTTATGGAGCACAGGAACACTTCAAAAACTTTACGATTCTCCCAATGTCTTTGATATTAAATACTCACACTTAAAATCTGATTTAATATAATATAAAAATAATCAAACATATCTGTATTTTAAAACTGCAAAAAAGATATTATGAATATAGATGTTTCTTGTATTTTAAATTTATTATGAATTATGCAGAATTTGACAGCTAAATTTAATACAACTAAATTTTTGTCTTTAGTCCCTATTTTTTCTGTTCATAAATACCACAAAACTCACAAGAGAATAAATACATAAACAGTTTTCCATACAAATAGAGTAACAAATTATAAATATGAGAGATATATTGGTACATTTCAATAATAAAAATTATGATTTTTATTTATTTCTTTATTCATGAGCATGACACTTGCAACCTATAATCCATGTAAGAAATGACATATTTTCTCCTTTCTTATCATAATGAAGGAGAACATAGAAATGGAAAATAAATTATATTGAAAAATGAAGACTAACATTTTCCCAATAATTATAATGAAATACAGAAACATAAAATGTGAAATCAAATCTTCTAGCCATTTTATAATTTGACTGAAGAATATACTATTTCTTTTATTACCAGCACTTTCCATTACCCATAATTTATAAGAAAAACGTGAATTCCCTCAAAAAAGAGAGATGCTCTCTAGTTTTCAGAGAAGTTTAGTTAGAACAAGTTACTTCAAATTGAGAGCATGCGTTGAAAGTCATAATTGTATGTAAATGTGTATGTTATAAATGGGAAATACATTTGAAAAACACAATATATTAAAATATAAAATATAACTGAATTAATGTATTCCATACATAAAACATATTAAATATCCTGACTTATTTCACATTTGGTTATTAGTAGTCAAGCAAAAATGTTTCTTTAGATGGACATTTTTCATTCTATCACAGTTCTTTTAGAAATGAATGTCAGACTTTAAAAGTCACCTATTTCCCAATGAGCTCTGAGGCTTAGTATTTTTGCATTATGACAGTGCTAAGACTGGGATTTTAACTAGGATATGATTCTATTTCCTACAAAACTAAAAATTCTGTTTCATAAATTTTAAAGTAATTATTTTTTGATTATGAATATTAGTTCAAATTTAATATTTGACATCATTAATATTGCTTGCTATAACAATGATAGGTTATAGTCTAATTATTTAAAGAATAAACAATGCTTACTCAATATTTTCAACAAACTGTTGCTTTTAAAAAAATGACTATACTTGCACATGAAGTAACTGTGCTCTTAGACTTTCTCAAATTGGTTTGGTTTATTGTCTATGTGCCATTTTGCTACAGATTTCATTGAATTGCTCTAAAAATAGATAATAATAAAATTATTTCTAATGCTGATGAAAATTCTTGGTTTTTTATGGCAGAACTTTGTTTTGACTAATTATGTTTGAAACTGTTATAGTATTTTGACATTTTTATATATCAAACTCCAAATAAATGTGAAAGTTACTCACTGGAAAAAAGATGAAAAATACTATTGAATTACTTCTTAACAGTACAGCCTGTGGGTAATTATTGTGCAGGAAAAGATAGGTAGTGAAAGAAAAGAGATATACAACAGGAAGAAGAAGATAAAGAGGGTGTGAGGAGGAAATAAAACTTATTTGAGTATCAAAAGAGAAATATATTTTATAATTTATTTTTGCAAAATGTGTCAGGTCTCAATAGGCTCATTTATAAAATTCAGTAAAGCACTACCTAAGAGAAAATTAAAATGGTTTAAATGTTGAGTGGTCCTTTCTTTCAAACACTAGACATTTTTCTCCTATTTCTTTTGCTATGGTCCCTGGAAGATCCCTGAAGTGTGTTTAATGAGGACACAGACTTAACCATTGAACTAGAAAGGACAGAGAACAGAGCCATAAGAACAGTGGGCCTGTGAATTCTCTGAGATTTCATGCTGTCTCATATATATCCTAATCATGATGTTGAAAAACCCAGTGGGCATAAGCAGTCCCTGGAAAATCATGATCTGTCCTCTCTAAGAGCTAACTACTAGAGCAGTATAACATCTGGGAATCCGCAAGCTCCTGAAGCTTTTGCAAGGTGGTGCATACTTAGGTTAAGGACTATTGTAATGTACAATGGTTATCACATAGCTACTTAAGAAAGCTCTCAGCATAGTGAGAGGAATCTTCAGAGAAGTGTTGCTGGTGAGCATGCTTCAGAACCTTGGAACATAGGTCTAGCATTTTCAGCTAGTATAGCGATGTTGTGGCTGCTTTCCTTTGTATGAAATCCCATAGTGTTACTTTCAAATGAACCTCACATCATTCTGAAAGCTTTTTCCCAGAACCATGTATCTTGACTTGAAGCTGGGGATACTGTTTATATATTGCTTTATCATTTTCATGTTCTCTTTGCTAATCAGTCTGCTATTTCTCCTGCGTTCCCGTGTAAGAGTTAATTCTTCACCAACAGCATTTTTTTCTTGTCCTGTATAGAGATTTCTTGACTATCACAATGAAAACAGAGTAGGAGAGAAAACTCCTTTAGGAAAAAAAAAGGTACATGGGTTCAAAACTTTAACTCATGGATTTGACAAAACACAAACAAAACCAATTTTATCAGCATTATCTAATTCATCAAATGCCAGCATAGATACTATCTGGAGGTATTCACTCAAGCCCAGCAGCATAAAAAGAAAAGATACAACATACATGGTCAGCCTAGAAAAAAAATAGTTTTTGCAAATGTAAGAGCATAATGAGGGGAAAACAAAAAGTGAAGGCATGAGAGATAGATACAACTAATCAAATCAGAGCAGATAAAAACTAGACAATTGCATGGAATAGAACAGAGTCACAATTCTCAATTTATGCCTACAGTTATGTGTATGCCAGAAGAAACAACTCACAGAATTTACCAGAAAAGATTTCGGAACCAAAATCACCACTTCAGAGACTAGTTTTAGGTTTGGAATTGCTTCTGTATTTATTCTTTACTTAAAATTACATACCCACCACCGTTCCCTCTTACTTCCTCTTTTTGAAGTCATTCCTCAGCTTCCCTCAAACCCATCCCACCATCCACTCCTCTGAGAGGATAAGGACTCTTAGGGTGAGTCAATGTAATCTGGCACATCCAGTGGAAGCAAGACCAAGCTCCTCCCTCCAGTATCAAGGCTGAAAAACCGTGTTCCTTTGTAGGGCAGAGGTTCTAGGAAGCGAGTTCTTGCTCTAGAAATAAATTCTGGTCCCACTGCCAGAGGCCCCACAAACTGCCCATGCCATTTAGAGGCCATTTACATTCAGAGGGCTTAGTTAAATCTCATGCAGTTTCCCCAGCTATCAGTGAGCTCCCAATAGTTCAAGTCAGCTGTATCTGTGGGTTTTCTCATTAGAATCGTGACCTCTTTTCTCATATAATCTCTTCTTCCTCTTTTCCCCTGGATTGGGAACTGGACCCAATGCTTAGATGCGGATCTCTGTATCTGCTTCCATCAGTTGCTGGATGAAAGTTATATAATGAAAATTACAGTGATCATCAACTTGATTAAAGGGGAACACCAGTTTAGGCACCTTCTCCACTATTGCTTGGAGTCTTACCTGGGGTCATCTTTACGAGTTCTTAGGTATTTTTCTAGCACCAACTTTCTCTCTAACCCCACAATGCCTCCTTCTATCAAGATATAATTTTTGTTGTTCTCCATTTCTGTCCCTCTCCAACTCAACCATCTAATTCCCTCATGTTTTCTTCCCATATCCCCTTCCCTTCTTCCCTCAATGGTCACAATTTACTCAGGAGAGCTAGCATATTTCCCTTTCCCAAGGGGTCCATGGATGTCTCTCTTAGGTTTCTCTTTGTTAAGTCTCTGCTCAGAGTTTGTGAATTATAACCTGGTTATCCTTCGCTTTACTTCTAAATAAAATTCACGTATGAGTAAGTACATACCATGTTTGTCTTTCAAGATCTATGTTTCCTCACTCAGGATGATATTTTACAGTTCCATTCATTTGTTTGCAAATTTCAAGATGTCACTTTTTTTTCTGATGAGTAGCTCTATTGTGTAAATGTACCAAATATATATATAGTGATATATATATATATATAGTGTATATATATATATATATATATATATATATATATATATATATATATTAGTCCATTCTTTAGTTGAGGGGCATCTGAGTTGTTTCAAGGTTCTGGCTATCATGAATAATGCTTCTATGAACATGGTTAAGCAAATTTCCTAGTGGTAAGAATATGCATCCTTTGGGTATATGCCAAAAAGTGGCATTGCTAGATGATTAGGTATATTGATTCCCAGTTTTCTGAGAAACCTCCATACTGCTTTTTAAAGTTTACATTCCTCCCAGCAATGGGTGAGTCTTCCCCATACTCCACATTCCCTCCAGCATAGGTTGTCATCAGTGTTTTTTTGTTTTAGTCATTTTGAGAGGGTGTCTCAGAGTCCTTTTAACTTGCATTTCCTTGATGGCTAAGACTGTTAGCAATTCTTTAAGTGTCTTTTGGCGATTTGAGATTCTTTTGTTGAGAATTTTATAACGATCTGTATACCCCATTTTTTAGTTGGATTATTTGGTTTTTTGATCTCTAGTTGTTTTAGTTCTCTATATATTTAGAGATCAATCCTCTGATAGATGTAGGGTTGGTGAAGATCTTTTCCCATTCTGTAGGCTGCTGTTTTGTTTTCTTGACCATGTCAAACATTGTCAGCCACAGCAGAAACTTAATCATAAGCACATGGACTAAAGACAAGTATTTTAGGCACATTGTGTTTATTTTTATGTCTTTGTTATATTGAAAAGCTGTTATATGAGATCTGACTTATTTAATTACATTATTCATTTATTTGTCTTTATCTAGCAAAAGTTGAAACAGTTTCCCTGTATTTGAATACATTTGTAAACAAAATAGGAATTTTGCAGCTTTTTTTTCCTGTGCATTTAAGAGCAATTTTTTAATCTAAATATTTATTGGGTTTAGCTTTCTTCATTACTACTACAACTAAATTTTATGCAAAATAAAATGTTATAATAAAGTGTGGATTTTGAAATTTACTTTGTATATAAATTGAGGTAATTTTGTAATAAAGAATAAATCTGAAATTGAAGAAAGTAGATAATATTTACATAAAATATTATTGGCCTGATACTTTCAACAAATTCAGAAACAGGTTTCTTTTTTCTTTCAATTAAAAGAGTGAGAGTCAAGAAAGACTCTTAGAGAATCTAAGCACAGTCATCATCTTGGGAATGAGAAGCTCTATGAGGTTCTTAATTTTATTAGCAAAAGAATTTAAGAATACTCACTAACAGACACTCAAGGACAACAAAGATATTCCAAGAGAAGCTTGAGGACAATTAACTATAACTCAAAAAGAAACCCCAGGGTAGGCCAGCTATGATCTTACAGATGCATGGAAAGAAGAGTGAGCAGGAGAAATAACCTATACCATGCTGCTGGAGATAAGGCAGTGTGAAAGCCAGCTCACTTGCAGCCACACCTGAGAGACAGTGCAAGCAAGCCATAGCCTTAATTAGAGATAAAAGACACCTAAACTGTGATCAGTCTCCAAAAACAACAGCAATTAAAAAAAGAACACACAGAGAAAAATATGGAGACTTATATTCACTATATTATAAATACTCAAACCTTTGGAATAATATGAAATCATAAATTTCTTTACTAAGAATTTTAAAATTATGTAAACTGTAAAGAAAACTTAACAAAACACTATGTTTTTAAATGCTCATGAGCTGAGTATGATGTAGCTGGTGATAAAGTTTTTATGAACTGACTTTTAAGTTTCTGGCTAGGAACAAGCTCTAAAATGACTAAGACTCAGATTGGAAAACTTGTTTTTAGGGATAATAAAATGTATGTTCTTGCCTGGTTGCTGCTAACTAAAGGAGAAAAGCTCTTTATTTTGAACCACCCAATATCTTCCAAATTGCTATGAACAAATTTCACTTGTCTCCTGAGAGAAATCAAGATTGATCCTTGCACAAGGCAACATGTTACAATCTAATTTGTATCCAGAAGAATATACAATCATCTCAGAGTCACTGTTAGGAAATAAAAACAAAGTTAATTAGGCTTTGTTTGTTTTAGAATATAGTACATATTTTGACAATAAGCAATATACTTATTAAATTCTACAAAGTTACAATATGCTTGTGATACCTAGAGGTGTTAAGTCCCTCAAGTTTATATGTTCAATGAAAATGTAAGATAATTAGTATCATGCTAAATTACAAGATTGTTTCTGTGACAGTTGATTACTGCAAAAACCTCAATCATTTAATGAAATGATTTTCTTTACTTAAATGGTATTTTGGTAGCTGGGTGGTGGTGGCACAAGCCTTTTTAATCTCTGCACTTGGGAGGCAGATGAAGCAAATTTCTGTGTTTGAGGCTACTCTTGTTATTTTGGGACTTGGGACTGTTCTGTAATTTTTTTCTTAAGCTTTGGTAAAATACTCACTATATATGTATTATAGATAACCAATAGTAGTAAGATTGTTGTTAACCCACAGAAGCAATGGCTAAACATTTTAATCCAGTATTTGTAAGATTTATAAAATTCTTATGCAGCCATTATAAAAAGATACTAAAAAATCTGCCCTACTACATAATTTGAGCATTCAGACAATATTTCAATATTAAACTAGTTATGCTTCTTTTATATCCTTTAATTTCTCTAATGTGTTGTTTGTTTAATTCTTTCTGTAGAATAACCACCAAAGCAATTACCGAATTCATATAACCTTGATGTGACTGAGCCAAGTAATTTAGCATCCTTTTGTATCATAGACAGAAGGCAATTTTCAAGTGAACCTGAAATCAATTGTTTCTTTGTAATTCATCCAATACTATCATAGCATAAAGTACAAGACATAGATGATGATCAAAAGTTAGTAATTTGTTTTGTGCACAAAATATTGACCTCCAGATGTTCTGCTGTACAGGAGTCATCTGAAAAATGGCAGACCTCAACTTCTGACTAAATGGTGAAAAGGTGATTGGTGACTAAGCAGAACATCAACTTCCTGTTATTATGAAGAATTTTGCTCTCAGACGAAAATAATAAAGTTGTATCTGGTCTTCCCCCCCCCAACATCATGCAGAATAATTGCTTCATGTCATAGACTGCTTTACTGGAGCATACTTGAGCTCATCTTGAAGCTATGACTCACCTCAGATGGCTTTGGAGGACAAGAAATCACTGTCCTTAAGTACTATGTGATGAAATTAAAAGTCATTTTAATAACAAAAGTGGACATATATATGTATGTGTATATATGTGAATTTTAATTTTTTGCAAGTACATTAATTTGCACAAAATAGCATTATTTAAGGCATTTTCCTACGGGCACATAATACATTTTGAAAGTATTTGTCTTTCCTTTAATGATCTTTTTTTCCTCTTCTCACTTCTGGTCTTTCTCTCTAGTTCCAATTTCACGTTCATGCCTCTCAACTTCCTTTTTGGTGATCCAATGAGTTTAATCCGGACTGTTGATATGAGCACAGATAAGAGTGTATTTATAAGGTAATGACTAATTTACCAGTGACAAAACTGTGGAGGGAAATGGCTTCTTTCCTATCTCTCAGCAACAATTAGCAGCCTACAGCTTCTCAGTGAGAGATAGGGCCTTTTGATCCTCTTTGTTATGCATGAAATAATGTTGATGACCCCAGTCTTGAACTCATCTTTTCCCAAAGATGATCAGAGGCATGCAGAATAAGGAAGGCAGTGCTAGAAGTAAAATTACTAAGAACAGAGAAATGCAAAAACAGCCAGCACCTGCCAGGAACCAATGATACTTTCAGACCAAACCTGAGGGAAGCTTGTGAACACCGCATTGCCTTTGTATGCACCAAATTTTTAGTGATTTGGCATATCACTGGAAAAAAATCAATATACCGAGCAGCCTGAGTTTTCTTGGCTCCTTAACTCTGGTACAAATCAAGAAAACATGGCTGGTGGGGTTGTTGTTGTTGTTGTTGTTGTTGTTGTTTCTGCTTGCTATGACAAGCATTAGAAAAATTCTAATAATAAACCATAAAATTGAAAAGAGATAGACTAGTCCCTGTTGTACCCATGTCGAGGGACCCTCAAAGACCAAGACCATCAGAGATCTGGATTCCATTGTAAACACATGATGGTCAGTTTATTCCTTTGGACAGGTTCGAATAAACCCTGGTGCAGCAGCGGGAGGATTCAGCCACAAGCCCAGAGGTGAGGGGTTTTTTAAAGAAAAACATACATAAGCAAGGTGCTACACAGGACTGGGTAAAGGGGTATGGAATACAATTATTATTGGCTAATCTTTCAGCGAGGACCCAAGCCCTGAATCTGTTAGTTGAAATAGACTTTTAAATCTATTGGCAGGCAGGCACATTCCTGAGATTCTTTCCAGAGTCTTACACCTGGGCCCTGCCCATAGGCATAGTTCACATCTTTTCATGAAATGAGATTTTGTAAAGATAAATCCATGCCTTCACATTTCCAAAATTATCCAGTTAACACAAGCTTTACTTTAGAGGTAGACCTGAAACTGGCCAGCAGGCTGTCTCACCCTAAATTTTCTAAAATTGGGATTTTAGAAAGCAGCCTTTCTGGCCTTTGGGGTCCCTTTATGGAAGGGATGTAAAATATTAACAACCCTAAGTGTATTACAGGAGCAAGTGAATTGGGTGGCTGTTACAGACTGTTAGAAAAACACAATGAAAGAAGAAGACAAGATACATATCATGTAAATGGGGTCATGTGTTTTTACCAGTTACATCATATTTAAAAAGCAGAAATAGAACCTATTTTTGTTAAGTATGGAGGATTAACATAGGGGGAGCCCTTAATTTACAGGGCATGTTTCTCCTATTTTGATCTTACATTTTGAAAAGAGCAACTTCATGGAAAAAGGGCCTTATTTTGGTTCATACTTCCAGAATACAGTCAACAGGCATTCACCTGAGGGTTACAATGAAGAAAGCTTGAGAAAAAGAGACATCAACAGTGACACACTTCCTCCAACCATGCCACACCTCTTAATAGTGCCACTCCCTTTGAGGGCCATTTTCTCTCAAATCACCACACAGATTTCCTATTTTCCCCCAAGGAAGCCTGGGTTAGTTTAAACACAGCCAGTGAGATTATATCAGAGATCAGATGATTGTTATGCCTGTGTCTAGAAATTACCAATGACCACCATGGAGTTGAACATGCTGTAACATGCATGATGGTTTTGTTGTTAAATACAGGTTCCAAATGAACCCATAGCCTCCTTCTGGTGCAGCAGAAAGACAGTCCCTAAGGGAGGGGGGCTTTAAAGAAAAACCTACGTAAGCAATGCTCTTCCTATTATGGAGCATGTAGCCCTCACCAGATGGAAAACAGGTGCTATTGTTGAGGTTTGGTGGTGGAAGAGTACCTTGGCAAAATGGCCAAGGAGTGCTGCACAAATCAGACCACATAACAAAACTCATGCAAGAGAGTGTATTGGGGGGAGGGGGAAAGACAAGGACAAAAGACAGAGAAATGAAAAGAGATAGTGTGATGAACAAAGAGCAGGTGTTGATGGTGGGGACCTTTTAAAGAGTACACGTGTTGAATTTAGAAGCTGGTGATTGTTGTATCCATGTCAAGAGACCTCTAAAGATCATCAGGGAGCTGGACTTGATGCAAGCACATGAGAGTTTATTGTTATGGACAGGTTCAAACAAACCTGGGTGGAAACCCTTTGTTCTGACTCAGCAGAGGGTTACAGGCCAGAGTCCTGAGGTAAGGCAGTTTTTAAAGAAAAGCTTTTGTAAGCAGGGTGCTTCCCATCTTGGCATTTCAGGATGTGGTAAAGAGGAATGGAGTAGAGAAGCTATTGGCTGAACCTTCTGGTGCAAACCTAAGCCCTGAATCAAGTCACGTCCCTGAAAGAGTATAAGCATTTTTTAAGTTTATAAAAAACTACTAAAGTTTTAGATATATTACATTATCTCTATTGTAATCTGTACTGAAATCTACATTGGAATCCCATGCCTTTGAGTCATAAAAGAATCTTAGAAACCTTAAATTAATTCTGGATTAAAAGCATGAACACTCTTCTGGACAGGTAACTGGGTATATATAGATTAGACAGCTATATATTTTATATGTTTTAGAAGACAACCAAAGAAAATTTAAAATCTTGAGCTTGTGCCTATGATAATAATAGTTAGCACTTATTAGAGCTAGATTAATAGCTTATCAGAACTCCATTGATTAATGTTAAAACTCTGAAAGTCTTAATATAACAATAGCATAGAGAGGATGAGAAATTTGAAACATTTTTATTTTTACATATGTCTTAAATCACTTTTTTATACCTTTATAAATTACATTTACAGACCTTAAAACACTTTCTTAGACCTTTATAACTTACATTTACATATCATACAACATTTTCTTAGAGCTTCACAATTTAAGCATTCTTATACTCAGAACCTACATAAATGTTACAATTTTTTTTTCTTTCCAAGTGAAGTACAGAAAGAAGCAGTAACTAAAGAATTGGAGTCTAGAATTTAGAAACAAATTCACAAATAATTGGTATATACCTTAAAAGCGTTTCATCAGCACCTTAGTTTGGAGTGGTTACCACAGGGGATGATGTGTAGACTGCCGCTGACCCCCTCCTTTGCTTCTACATGGTGTAGGTTAGAGACCTGACAAAAACAAACAGGGCATGAAGCAGAGAGAAAAGACTGAAGAATCCCCTCATCATTTTCAGTATAAAAGCCCAAAACATTGGAATCCTTCATTGGATGCCAAGTGAAAAGGCTGTTTCCATATAAGAGGAAGAAGTAAACTTCCAAGGTCTAACATTCAAGGTGTTCCCAGGAGTTGGGGAAAGGGTCCTCACCTTACAAGATAGGTTCAGGGGTAAAAACCAGAGGAGGTATTCCGTTGTGTACCAGTATTTTTGAATAATACTAAAAGGTGAAAACCAGCTGAAAAAATAAAGCTCCACCCAAGGGAAGAAAGGGTCAGAGTTGGGGCTGGCAAAGACAGTCAACCTCTGCCTCTAAGGCTGCCAGTAACTAAAAGTCACTGCTTCAGACCTAGGAAAGTGTTTTGCCAACCAAAGGGAAAATTCATCTGTTGCTGCTGTTGGACAAGGTGTACAATGATTGGTGAGCCAGAATATGAGTTTGTTACAAGCAGACTGGGGGTAAGGGATAGAGTGTCAGTATAGCGGCTTAGACCCTGAAGGGGAATCCTCAGGTACCAGGATATCCCACCCAATCTTGGCACCAGTGTGACGGTTCAGCAGTAGAAGAGTAGCATGGCAGACTAAGGCAAGGGATGCTGCGGAAATCACACCATGAAACATAGCTCACATAAAAAGTTCTTGGGATGGAGGAGATAAAAAAGGCCAACTCCAGGCAATGACAATAGAGAGACAGAAAGTGTGAGAGACTGAGAGACAGAAAGCAAGAGAGCAAGAACAAAAGCTAGAGTGAGGGCCATGATAGCCTGTGCCTTTTAAATGGTACATGTGTGGTGGCATTTGGAGGCTGGTGATAACATCCCTTATGACAATGGATCAGTGAAGGTGAGCTGGAAGGGCACCTGGGCATGCCTAACAGCTACCACCATACTCTTGGTTACAGAACTATGAGACAAATGGATCTTTTTTCTTCATTCATTCTCAGATGTTTTGTTACAACAACTGTTACAAACTATCATTTATCTCAAGGATAGCATGTAAACTTAATCATTGTCATAACTCTTTTTTTGTATCTTATGTTATATTTCTATTTTATATTTTAATAATTAAGTATTCTTTACTTATAATTTTTAAGCTTATGTCATGTGTCTGTCTGCATCATAGAAAAGAGTGTTTTGTTTTTGTTTTTCAGTATGTCACATGTTCTGTATTTTCAAGCTTTCATGTGATTAATTCAGGACAAGTAGAAGTTCATGAATTTTCTTACCTATATAAAAATATAAAAACCTAAACCTATCAGTAATATATTTTCCATCCTCTCATAGAAAAGAACCATATTATATTAGGTTCCAAAGTTGTCATGTCAAATGGATTACACTTTCATATGCCCTCTCAACTTGAAAATCAAAGACATAAAATGAATGGGAACAAATTTAGTTTGTTAAGCATACTCAGAATTGTGGAGTGTAGTAATTATATTTTGCTTTTTTATTTATCTCTACTGTAAAAATAGCCCAATCTAAAATGTCTGCTGGCATAGTATACTTCAAATAGATAATCTGAAATTTCAAAGTATGTCTTTATCTTTTGTGGCAATGATACATCGGTTATCTTTTGTTTACTTTTCTTTAAAAAGGATTACTTCAGAATGTTGTATTTACTGAGCTTGAGAAGGGACCACAAGATCCAAATAAATCCACTTTAGGAGTTTATTGGCAGTAAAGAGAAAAGGAGGAGTGTACAGGTGTGCCTGGAACAAAAGAGATAGAGAGGAAGCAGGACAGTGGCTCTGGTGGAGTCTGCTTTTTAACTATTACTCAGTGAATGTGCATAGGGCCTTATGTAGCCATGCCAAAGCATGTGCACAGATTAAGTGGCCATGCTTCCTATGCACATAGATTACTTAGGACATAAAGCCTTGAGGTGACTAAGTATTTTTCTGAATGTATCACTGAATGCATGGCTGTGGGACCCCAAAAGTGGCTAGAGAATGCTGGAAATGCTAACATTTCACCCTTTTATTATAAGTGAGATGTTAGGCATGGCAGGTAGACAGGAATTGGGGCACTATTACTTTTGAAACTATTCCTGCTGACTCCTTGGATATTGGTTGACTCTAAGGAGCTATTCCTAAAGCCTTCCCATCTCTTGTTTGAGCTCTGTGAAACCTTCAGGCATCACTTGGATATAAGATGATGACAAGGCAGAAGATGAAGTTTAAGAAAAAATTTTCCTTAGATCATGGTAACTGAGGGGGGGGGCTCCAAAGATGAGGGGTGTTGGGGCAAAAATATCCAAAGAAATTTTCTAATCTGTTTTAGGCCTGCAGAACATAATCTCTTCCACCAGAGGTCTCACAGACACATATAAAATAATTACTCAGAGGCTTATATTAAGTGCAAACTGTTTGGCCAATGGCTTAGACAAG
The DNA here is from genome assembly GCA_004025045.1 of Sigmodon hispidus. Classification (NCBI taxonomy): domain Eukaryota; kingdom Metazoa; phylum Chordata; class Mammalia; order Rodentia; family Cricetidae; genus Sigmodon; species Sigmodon hispidus. Next base: position 262,425 of record PVIH01000697.1, read on the forward strand.
CTAGCTCTTATAACTTAACTCTACTTATTCTTATTAATTTATGTATTGCCACATGCTCTGTGGTTTTACCTATGTTCTGTTACATCTTGCTTTCTGGGTGGCAGCCTGAAACATCTCCTTAACTTCACACTTTTACATCTTTATCTCTGCTTGGATTTTTTTGCCTGCCTCCAAGCTGCTTTGCCATAGGCCAAAATAGTTTTTTTTTTTTCATCAACCAGTGGTAATAAAACTTATTCACAGAATACAGAAAGACATCTCACATCAAGGTCCCAACATGAGGGAAGGGGATTCTGAACTCTGAGAGCAGGGAAAGGTTGAATGAGACTTTTCTAGAGTGAATCTGACCTGTTCAAGTAGATGCAAGCTGGTTTCTTGGAACTTATGAGAATTTCAAGTTTACAAAAAGGTAAGTTTTAGACATATTAAAAAGAAAACAAAAGGAATTTAAAATCTTAAGCTTATGACTACGATATTATAGTGGTATAGCCTTTAGTACTCTGCCACAGCAGTGTTAAGATTTTACCAGAATTTTATTGGTTAGTGTTAAAGTTATGGACAGTCACATGGCAATAACATATATATATATATATATATATATATATATGTGTGTGTGTGTGTGTGTGTGTGTGTGTGTGTGTGTCTGTGTGTGTCTGTGTGTGTTAGAGAGAGAAAGAGAGAAAGAGAGAGAGAGAGGAATCTATAACATGTTTTATTTTTCTTTATTACTAATTAAGCTTTCTATCTCTACCTGAAACAAACTTTAAGGCACCTCTTCTTTTTTTCACTATCATGGTAACACCTTAACATTCAGGAGACACAGATGGTTGATTGCTGAGGGCAATCAAAATGTTAAAAATCTGTTTTGTGAGTCTCCCTTTTGAGTCTGGGGGTGGGAATATCTCTGGAGTGTTACTATTTCTTACCACTTGGGCATGTCTGATAGACTTTGTGCCTTTGGCTTTGTGGCTAATGGTGGTCCTGTATCAATAGCTGAGTAATGAGTTAGAATTTTGACTACACCATTGGAAATACAAAGAGGAAATTGATGAAGCAGGGTGTGATTAGTAGAGACAGGAAAACACAGTGGGGTGAGTCAAGAAGGAAAGCATGTAAAGTTCCTGATTCAGTGGAGTTGGGTACAGTTGTAGAATGAAACCTCATTCTTATAGAATTGGAAACAAGGCAGTTTATCCTGGTGTCTTCCAGTACTTAAGAGAGCAGGGCCCTATTTGAGTTGTTGTATATGAGGAACAATTATCCTGAAGTGGGAGAAGTGTTTGAGGTGAGATAGGCGAATCCAATGAGAAAGGCTCCAAGCTCAGGGGCTGTATTACAAGAATTACATTAAAGTGTCCCTGCCATTTAGAGAAAAAAGGTGAGAAGCATTGTTTTGGAGGAGAAAAATGTACCTGGTTCAGGAAGTTGGTTGGGGGTGGGCAGGTATTGGTACGTGTCTGGGTAAGGACTAATTAGTAAAGATAGTAAAGTGAATGTGAATCATTAGGAATGTGTTCGGGTTTTTATGAGAGGCAGGAGTTGAGTTGGAACTGGCCTCCAATACATATGTTCAAATAGCTTGATGGAGAGGGGTCACTTGGGGAAGAACCTGGAGACTGAAACGAGTCAAAGGCAAGAGTTTTACCCAGTCAAGGTAAAGTTCCTGAGACCTTTTAGCAAGAAGTATTTTTTAAAGGTAGTTAGTTTGTTCTATCTTTCCTGAGAACTAAGGATGATACAGGATTTGAAAGTGCAGCAGTCTATCCACTCCAGCTACCTGTCAGAAAGTGAAACCTGTGGCTAGATTGGTCTGGCTAGGATGGGATCCTTTAGTGCCTGAAGACAGAATGGCAGGAGGTGTGAAAGAGGGTGCCAGAGTTGGGCAGTTAGAGCAGCCCATTGCCAGAGTGGAGCGAAGACTAAAAGGAGCCAAAGAAACAGGTGCTGAAGAGGAGGAAGCAAGAAGGGACTGATTGGAACTAAGACAGAAAAAAAAAAGGCTTGATTTTAGGGCAATTCTTCCCACTTATCCATTCACTGGAAGAAATTAGAATGTTCCTGTAAAATGTCAGGATCCAATAGTTACCTAAAGGGTATTTAGGTCATTACTTATGGCAAAGGTAGATAAGCTTAGAAGTCTTCAAGTAAGCATTAAGTTTAGATGTCTGAGGATTTCTAAAAGACATCCCAGATGGGATGTTAGGTTTATATTGTTGAAAGGCTTATTCCAAGTGGCTGAGGTAGAGAAAAATGAACAAATGAGATTGAATGACTTTGAAGATCTCAGGTGTTAACCTGGCTTGAGGTGTCTCAGATTTTATTTTTTAAGTTCCATGTATTTTAGAGAAAAGAGACACAGATAACAGTTATTTTCATTATTTAATATGCCTACATAGCAACAAACTAACAACTATTGTTAAATTTGAAGCTGTGTTTATCAAGTTTCTCCCTCTAAGATATCTTTAATGCTGTATCTTTTAAAAGAAATTTCAATACAAATGTGTCTTTTATATAGTAAAAAAAAAAAAAAGATCTCAGGCGTTTCAGAGATTAAGCAAGGACCAATTTAAATGGCACATGCTGCTCAATGATTCATCAAACAGAGCAGGAGCCAGGGCTAAGCTTGAGGGCCAGAAAGCCCAAGAGAGGGTGAAAGAAAGGACAAAATCCCAGAAACAAAAAATGAAGCCTCAGTCCTCAGCTGTAGGGAATGGCCAGAGGCAACTGTCTGCAAAAGGAGTTGACCATAACCTTGAAGACCATAGCTGGAGAATCTCGTTTCCAAGGAGTGGTTGGGATGCCAGATGATCAATGTCATTCTCAAGGGTCCAGAAAAGTGTTTGTGCTGACTGGAGAGGAAAAACCCACCAATAGAAGCAGCCAGTGTTGTGCGAAGTGATCCAGCAACCAGATATAAGGGAATATGAGCAGTTGTAGACAAACCCAGTCTAGGGTCCAGCATGAGTTGGGGTTACAGGAGAGCCTGTTCTGCCTCGGCACCAATTTTTTGTTTACTGAGGGTAAGAATGGACTACAAGATACAATGAAACTCACTTTTAGAGTTTATTAGTAGTGAAGGGAAAAGGCAGGATGTGTACAGACCTGAGTGGAAGGAAAGTGACAGAGAGGAAAAGGGAGACTGGGTTGGGTAGAGCCTGCTTCCTAAAGGTTGCTCAGCACATGCAAAGAGCAGCTTATGGAGTCACACCTCGCATGCGCACAGATTGTCCATGCTGCATATGCAGATAGATTATGTATGATTTGAGATCCTGGGATGACTAAACATTTTTTTCTGAATTCAGCCAATGTTTGCATGGCAGAGGGACCCTGGAGTGGCTAGAGGATATCAGAAAAGCTAAAACAGAATCTTTTCTAGTTTTCAAGTATCTCCTACTTCATCCTCAATAGTGACTGACAATTCTGCATCCTACATAAATGAAAAATGCTAAAATCAAAAACTTTAGTAGACAGTTTGCATACTTATTAAAGCACATTTCATTTATTTATTATTACATTTCATTAGCTCAAGTTTTCTTTTTTTTCTTTTCTTTATTTATTTTGTATTTATCAAAAAACAGTAAAATGAATTTAAAATGCTGAGAAGTTAACAATAACTATAAAGAGGATAAAAATCATAAGCATGACTTATCAAGGGTGATAATGCAAATAAGATTGATACACAAATATTTACTTTGTGTTCAGCTTTCCCTCTGATTTTTTTTTCCATCCCTGTATCTCCTTATTCAAGGTCCCTTCCCCCTCCCACCACATCAGGTCATTTTTCTTCTCCAAAACTCCCCATCCCCTCCCTGGGCAGGGAGCAGACAGTCCTATGGTCCCACTGACCCAATAATGTTTAGATCAGTCTCCACTCCTGGCCAAATCCAGTTTTGTCCCCCCTCCCTCAAGAGTGAGTCAGGTGTTCCTATAGTTGGAGTGGGGTCCGAAGGGTCAGTCCAGGGTGTTTCTGATCCCAAGCTGTTCAGTGGTTGTGGTTTGCAGTTTGGGCATGCTTGGTTTTTTTTCTTGTTTGTTTGTTTAGAGACCATTAATGAGTGTGTATATCCCCTGCCTATCTTTCTGAGATTGTGATACCTCACTCAGGAGGATATTCTCCAAATCCATCCATTTGCCTGCAAATTTTAGGATATCATTTTTTCTTACTGCTGAGTAGTATTCCATTGTGTAGATGTACCACAGTTTTTTAATCTATTCTTCAGTTGAGGGACATCTAGGTTGTTTCCAGGTTCTTGCTATTACAAATAATGCTGCTATGAACATAGTTGAGCTAATAATACCTTTGGAGTGTGAATGTGCCTCTTTAGGGTATACACACAGAAGTGGTATTGCTGGGTCCTTGGGGAGATTGATTCTCAATATTCTGAGAAACCGCCATATTGCATTCCAAAGTGGCTGAACAAGCTTACACTTCCACCAACAATGGAGGAGTGTTCCCCTTGCTCCGCATCCTCTCCAACATAGGCTGTCATCTGTGCCTTTTAGCTTAGCCAATCTAACAGGTGTTAGGTGGTATCTCAATTCCCTTTTTAGATTTGTACCCATTTTTGATTGGGTTATTCAAGGTTTTGGGCTCTAAATTCTTGAGCTCTTTATATACTTTTGAGATCAGTTCTCTATCACTTGTAGGGTCGGTGAAAATCTTTTCCCATTCCGTAGGCTGTGGTTTTGTCCTATTGACAGTGTCCTTGGCTTTGCAGAAGCTTCCCAGCTTCAGGAGACCCCACTTATTGATTGTTGGTCTTAGTGTCTGTGCCACTGGTGTTATATTTAGGAAGTGGTTGCCTGTGCCAGTTTGTAGAAGTATATTTCCCACTTTCTTTTCTATTGAGTTCAAAGTGGTTGGGTTTAAGTTGAGGTCTTTGATCCACTTGGATTTGAGTTTTGTGCAGGGTGACAAGCTCGGATCTATTTGCATTTTTCTGCACACTTCCATCCAGCTATGCCAACACCATTTGTTAAATATACTATTTTTTTTCCATTGAATGTTTTAGGCCTCTTTGTCAAAGATCAGGTGTTCATAGGTTTTTGGGTTAATGTCTGGATCCACAATTCTATTCCATTGGTCGACAAGTCTGTTTTTATGCCAGTACCAGGCTGTTTTTATTACTGTAGCTCTATAGTATAGCTTGAAGTCAGGGATCATGATACCTCCTGAGGTTCTTTTGTTGAGTAAAATTATTTTGGCAATCCTGGCTTTCCTGTTATTCCAAATTAAATTAAGTATTGATCTTTCAAGGTCCAAAAAATATTGCATTGGGATTTTGATGGGCAGTGCATTGAATCTGTAGATTGCCTTTGGTAGAATTGCCATTTTTACTATGTTGATCCTACCAATCCAGGAACATGGGAGAGCTTTCCATTTTCTGATATCTTCTTCAATTTCTTTCTTCAGTGATTTAAAATTTTTGTCAAATAGGTCTGTTACTTCTTTGGTTATAGTAACTCCAAGGTATTTAATACTATTTGCACCTATTATGAAGGGTAATGTTTCCCTTATTTCTTTTTCAGCTCTTCTATCTTTAGTGTATAGAAGGACTACTGATTTGTTTGAGTTAATCTTGTATCCTGCTACATTGCTGAAGGTGTTTATCAGCTGTAGCAGTTCCTTGGAAGAATTTTGTGGGTCACTTATGTATACAATCATATCATCTGCAAATAGAGATAGCTTCACTTCTTCTTTTCTAATTTGTATGCCCTTAATCTCTTTTCATTCCCTTATTGCTTTAGTTAAAACTTGGAGAACTATATTGAATAGATAAGGGGAGAGAGGACATCCTTGTCTAGTTCCTGACTTTAGTGGGATTGCTTTGAGTTTTTCTCCATTAAGTTTGTTACTGGCTATCGGCTTCTTGTAAATCGCCTTTATTATATTTATGTATTCTCCCTGTATTCCTGATCTCTCCAGGGCTTTAATCATAAAGGAGTGTTGGATTTTGTCAAAGGCTTTTTTCGCATCTAAGGATATGATCATGTGGTTTTGTACCTTTATTTTGTTTATATGATTGATAACATTTACAGTTTCTCTTATGTTAAACCAACCCTGAATTTCTGGGATGAAGCCTACTTGGTCGTGCTGGATGATATCTTTTATACATTGTTGTATACGGTTTGCCAAAATTTTGTTGAGAATTTTCGCATCCATATTCATGAGGGAAATTGGTCTGTAATTCTCCTTCTTTGTTGTGTCTTTGAGTGGCTTGGGTATTAGGGTAATTGTGGCCTCATAAAAGGAATTTGGCAATATTCCTTCAGCTTGTACTGTGTGAAATAGTTTGAGGAGTAATGGTAGTAATTCTTCTTTGAATGTCTGGTAGAATTCGGCACAGAAACCATCTGGACCAGGGCTTTTATTTTTGGGGAGGTTTTTAATGACAGCTTCAATTTCCTTAAGGGTTATATTCCTGTTTAGGAAATTAATCTGATCTTCATTTAATTTTGGTAGATGTTACCTGTCCAGAAAGCTGTCCATTTCTTCTATGTTTTCCATTTTTGTGGAATACAGATTTTTAAAATATGACCTGATAATTCTCTGTATTTCCTGGGGGTCTGTTGTTATGTCCCCCTGATTTTCTGATTTTGTTGATTTGAACACTCTCTCTCTGTTTTTTGATTAATTTGGCTAAGGGTTTATCTATCTTGTTAACTTTCTCAAAGAACCAACTCTTAGATTCCTTGATTATTTGTATTGTTCTTTTTGTTTCAATTTTATTGATTTCAGCTCTAAGTTTGATTATTTCCTGCCGTCTACTCCTTCTAGGTGAGTTTGCTTGTAATGGTTCTAAGGCTTTTGGCTGCGCTGTTAGGTCTCTAGTGTGGGATTTCTCTAGATTTTTCATATAGGCATCTAGCGCTATGAATTTTCTTCTTAAGACTGCTTTCATTGTGTCCCACAAGTTTGGATACATTGTAGATTCATTTTCTTTGAATTCTAGGAAGGCTTTGATTTCTTTCTTAATTTCTTCCTTGACCCAGAGATGGTTCAGATTAGTGATGTTTAGTTTCCATGAGTTGGTAGGCTTTCTTTGGGTTTTGATGTTGTTGAACTCTAACTTTAGGCCCTGGTGGTCCGATATGTTACAAGGGATTATTTCCATTTTTTTGTATCTGTTGATATTTGCTTTATGACCAATTATGTGGTCAATTTTGGAGAAAGTTCCATGTGGAGCTGAGAAATATGTATATTCCTTTGCCTTTGCGTGGAAGCTTCTGCAGATATCTATGAAATCCATTTGCATCATAACCTCTTTTAGACTCCTTATTTCTCTGTTGAGGCTCTGTCTAGTTGATCTATCCAGGGTTGAAAGTGGGGTATTGAAGTCTCCCACTATTAGCTTGTAAGAATTGATGTGGGATTCGAGCTTTAGCAGTGTTTCTTTTACATAAGTAGGTGCCCCTATATTAGGGGCATAAATATTTAAGATTGCAATCTCCTCTTGACCAATTTTTCCTGTGATGAATAAGTAGTAACAATCTTGGTCCCTTTTAATTGCTTTTAGCTTAAAGTCTACTTTGTTAGATATTAGGATTGCAACCCCTGCTTGTTTCTTAGGATGGTTTGACTGGAAAATCTTTTCCCAACCCTTTATTCTAAGTCTGTGTCTGTCTTTGCAGTTGAGGTGTGTTTCTTGTAGGCAACAGAAGGATGGCTTCTGTTGTTGTATCCATCTTTTTAGTGTATGACGTTTTATAGGAGAGTTAAGACCATTGATATTATGGGAAATTAGTGACCATTGATTCATATTTCCTGCCATTTTTGGTGGTAACTTGTTTGTATTTCCTTTCTCTAGAGTATTCTTCTGTGAACTTATTGATTGTGATTTCGTGGGTATATCTGGGGTCCTTAGGTTGGAGTTTTCCCTCTAATACTCTCTGTAGTACTGGATTGGTAGATAGATAGTCTTTGAGTCTGACTTTGTCCTGAAATACCTTGTTTACTCCATCTATGGTGATTGATAATTTTGCAGGGTATAGTATTCTAGTTTGGCATCCATGCTGTTTTAGTGTCTGTATAACTTCTGACCAAGCCCTTCTAGCTTTCATCGTTTCCATTGAATAGTCAGGTGTTTTACTGATGGGTCTGTGTTTATATGTGAGTTGGCCCTTTTCTTTTGCAGCTCTTATAATTTTTTCTTTGTTCTGTATGTTTTGTGGCTTGATTATAATGTGGCGCACTGACTTTTTTGGGGGATCATATCTATTTGGTGTTCTGTAAGCTTCTTGTATCTTTATAGACATTTCCTTCTTCAGGTTAGGAAAGTTTTCTTCTATGATTTTATTGAAAACATTATCTGTGCCTTTCAGCTGGTATTCTTCTCCTTCTTCTATTTCTATTATTCTCAAATTAGGTCTTTTCATGGTGTCCCAGATTTCCTAAACAATTTGAGTTTTGGCC